>ML261212.1:0-14522 GCA_005239495.1 Nicotiana undulata
CCCAACCCACACTTAACCTTGTGCGTTCGCACTCCCTTGAGTGCGTTCGCATAGGGTAAACACCTGGACACCAGAAACAGCCTATTACACCAGATATTTCCTAAGATTTTGCACTCCGACACCTACCCGAAACTCACCCGAGCCCTCGGGGCTCAAAACTAAACATACATACAACCTCAAAAACATCCTACGGACTTATTCGAGTAATTAAACTACCAAAATATCATCATAAATATCAAATTAAACCTCAAAATCTATAGAAAATTCTCAAAACTTCATAACTTTAAAATTCTCCAATTTTAGTCTGAATCACGTCAAACTACGTCTGTTTCTTACCAAATTTCACAGATAACTCATATAACACATATTGAACTTGTTCCGGGCTCCGGACTCATAATACGGGCCCGGTAACACAGGTTTCACATCAAATCTCATTTTCAAAAACCTTTATATTTTTCAGGAAATAATTTTCTTTAAAAATTCATTTCTCGGACTTGGGACCTCGGAATTTGATTTCGGGCATACGCCCAAGTCCCATATTTTCCTACGGACCCTCCGGGACCGTCAAATCACGGGTCCGGGTCCGTTTACCAAAAATGTTGACCAAAGTCAACTTTATTCAAATAATTATTGTAAATTCACCTTTTTATAAATTTCCACATAAAGGCTTTCTAGCTACGCGCCCGAGCTGCACACGCACATCGAGGTGAGATAAATGGAGGCTTTCAGGTCCTCAGAACAGAGATATAGCTAAAATTAGACGCGATGATCTTTTGGGTCATCACAATCTCCACCTCTAAAACAAACGTTCGTCCTCGAACGGACATAGAAAGGTACTTGAATCGGGGAAAAGATGGGAATATCGGCTCTGCATATCGGACTCGGACTCCCAGGTAGCTGCCTCAACAGGCTGACCTCTCCACTGAACATGAACGGAAGGATAACTCTTTGATCTCAACTGACCAACCTGCCGAGCTAATATGGCTACCAGCTCTTCCTCGTAAGTCAAATCCTTGTCCAACTGGACACCGTTGAAGTCAAGTACATGAGATGGATCCGCAATATACCTCTGGAGCATAGATACGTGAAACACGGGATGCACGGTTGATAAACTAGGTGGCAAAGCAACATATGGAAACTCTCGATGTGGGGGCTTCCCACGGAGAGAATGACGTGTTCGGGGGATATTTTGTCGGGGTTTAAGAAGGCCCTGAACTTAACGCCTCATTCATTTTTGAAGAAGCCAAGAAACTTTGTAAATAGGTAGTCTTTTGACTCCACAACTGTGCTTTGAGTTTCGATTCTTATTTTCCTTATTTCTTTCCTTTATGCCTTTAGGCCATAGTTCTTTACAATCAGGCATTTCCAAGTCGCAAGCTGAGTTGGCCCACTTTGAGGAGGAGTGTAGGAGGCTCTCATCGGAGTCGGATGAGTACAAAGCTCTTTTATCCAAAATGGAGGAGGAACTGCATGACCTTCGGGAATGTTTGGAAATGATATCTCGAGAATAGGTCAATCTCGATGAGCAGGTAATATAGTCTTTGTATGTTTATTTTTGTATTTGTTCAACTTTAGAATTTAATACCTTATCTTGATTCTTGGAGCTTAAGCAGAAAGATGACCTGATGCGAGAGGGGCTTAGATTCAGGGATACTGAGATCTTTGGGCTCAAGCAGTGCATGGATGAGGTAGCCTCCGAGAGAGATACTCTCCGAGAGAAGCTAACCTCAGATGAGCATCAACTCCAAGATGCAAGGGTAGAAAGCAGTAAGTATAAGGATCTCCATGCTGAATCGGACGCCGCGCTATCCACAGCCAAGTCCAAAGCCGACGCACTCATATCCTAGTATCGGGAAGATGTTGCTGCTGCAAATGCTCGAGCCAAGAAGATATTCGAAGAGGCCGAGCTCAAGCTAACTCGAGCCCTCGACCATGCTCAATTGGGATCTCGGATACAGGCTCTCGAGGAAGCTCATGTAGGGGGCTTCAATCTTTCTGCTGAGATCAAAAGAGTGAAGGCCCTGGAAGAAGAATCGATAGCTTTGCTTATTTCTGATGATGATTCGTCCAGTGGCTCAGAAGATGACGAAGTCCCCGAGGGAGAGGAGGCCATTGATGACCTGGGAGACGAGGGATAAGCTGTTGAAGGCACAACTCCTAAGGGAACTTCATCCGATCAAGTGACCCCGGCGATAGATTAGGCTTTATTATTTTCTTTCTTTTTCATATAAGGTCTCTAAGTATGATCTTTGTAAATTTGTTTTGCGAACTCTTATGGTATGAAAGGATTTTTTGCTTTGTCTTCATTTTTTCATCAATCCTTGTCTTGTCTTTGCCTTTGTCTTGAAATTTGATGTTTGTCGATATTAGTCTGATATGTTGGACTTTAAATAATAGACCTTATGTTTTTATGCTTGATGAATAATCGATAACAGGTGACCCCTTAGGGTCTAATCTTCGATCTAAGCTTTAACTTTGGAGCCTTCGATCCCGGGCTCGGATGACGCCTCGAACACAGTGTGCACTGACCTTTAAGTTCTTTAGGTATTGACCCTTCGGTTTTAAAACATTGGCCCTTAGGCTTCTTTCAATTTGTCTCTTAGCCTTTTTTCGATTTGGCCCTTAGGCTTTTTTCAATTTGGCCCTTAGGCTCTTTAGATCGGCCCTTAGGCTCTTTAGGTTGACCCTTAAGCTCTTTTGGTTCACCCTTAGGCTCTTTTTAGATTGGGTCGAATCGACCTCTAATATGGCTATAATTTTCCCCCATTCTAGCTAAAGACTTTTAACGTTTAGTTATGACTTGGCATGCTTTGTGTTCGTCCGAATCTTTGACGGCTCGAATAGGAACCTCGATTATAAGTCGATATGCGATGATAATTGAGTATCTCGTGAGGTTCTCTCGAAGGCTGATTTTTCGAAGCCTTTACATTGTTCAGAGCTGATATTATCGAAGCTCCTTCGCTTATGCCAAGGGTATCCTGATTAATCGGTTTTTCGAGAGTGTTTGAAGGCCTTTAGATTTTATGGCGGAAGTCGGACGTCTCCGAGCCGTGTTAATTCGGCCATAGCCTTTTAATATGACTGTAGTCTTTTATGTTCGGTCGTAGCCTTTAGTCCCCGGGTGAGATGACCTCGGCCTTAATATCGAGGGTATGCCTTTTTAGGGGTCTTACAAGTTTGAATATATAGTCTTGGTCTTAATATTGGGGTTATGCCTTTTTAAGGTCTTATAAGTTTGAGTATGCCTCGTTGAGGTCTTATAGACTTGATATTGCAACATTGAGGTCTTATAGGTTTGATGTTGCCTCATTGAGGTCTTATGAGCTCGGTGTTGCCTTATTGAGGTCTTATGAAATAGGTGTTGCCTCATTGAGGTCTTGTGAGTTTGAGTCTTTGGTGTCTCGATATGCTAACTGTCGATGTCACTCCCCGGGTGTTCAGGCGTGTTTGGCCCTCGAGTCGTTGGATGAGAAAATAATTGACTTCTTTGAGGCACAAAGTGTTTTGATAAATAAACATGCTTCTTCGATTACTTGATACATGTGTACATGTTTTTTTCCTGCGGGGGCTCGATTATTCTACATGGACACGGTTCATTTGACCGTTTGGCCCAATACAACATTCTCCTATCGAGGTCCTCTTAGGCATAACTTGATTTCTTCAAAAAAGTAACCTCCGATGGTGATGCGCCTGAGTATTCGAGGTTGATTGAAAAGAAGCCTTGGATACTTGTTGATTTTTCATAGGTAGAACATAGGTGTTGCCTCGTTAAAAACCTCGCCGGTAAAACCCATTTAGGATAAAACCCGATCTAAGGGAAAAAGAGTGCAACGCATGCTTTAAAACCAAAGGTCTTCGAGCTGAAGGGTGCTTCGACTCCTCTCAATCGAACACCTGCAATAAGTTAGTATGAAACATAAATGAAAAGGGAGAAGGTTTTACCTTAGCAATTATAACGTTTGCACATCGATCTGTTCCAATTGCTTGGTAGTTTCTCGCCTTTCATGGTGCCAAGTTTGTAGGAACCTTAGCCTACTACTCCGAGGACGTGGTACGGTCCTTCCCACCTAGGGCCTAGATTCCCTTCATTCTGGTTTCGAGTGTTGAGAGTGACCTTCCATAGGACTAAGTCCCCGACTCCGAAGTATCAGAGGTTTGTTTCCTGTTATAGTATCTTTCAATCCTTTGTTTTTGGGTTCCCATTCGGACCAGTGCGGCCTCTAGTAGATCAAAGGCAGTAGTCATGGACTCGTTGTTCGAGTCCTCAGTTGCATGTTGAAATTTGACACTCGGTTCCCCTACCTCGACCGGTATTAGAGCCTCGGACCCGTATACCAAAGAGAACGGGGTCTCTCCTGTGCTTGACTTCGAAGTCGTTTGATATGCCCATAGTACTTCGGGAAACACTTCTCTCCATTTTCCATTCGCATTTTCTAGCTTCTTCTTCAAGTTTTGAATGATAGTATTGTTCGTGGACTCGACTTGACCATTTGCACTTGGGTGGTAAGGCATCGATAGGATTCATTTTATTTTATGATATTCGAGGAATTTTTTCACCTTGCTGCCAATGAACTGCTTCCCGTTATCACATATAATCTCGAAGGGGATCCCGAATCGACATATGATGTGGTCCCAAATGAAGTCAATGACTTCTTTTTCTCTTATCTTCTCAAAGGACTGTGCTTCCACCCATTTCGAGAAGTAGTCAGTCATAAATAAAATAAATCTGGCTTTACCTGGTGTCGTTGGTAGGGGACTGACGATGTCCATCCCCCATTTCATGAACGGCCACGGGGATAAGATTGAGTGTAGTTGTTCAACCGGTTGGTGAATCATTAGTGCAAATCTTTGGCATTTGTCACATCTTCGAAAGAATTCCTTGGTGTTCTTTTCCATGTTACCCCAATAGTAGCCTGCTTTGATCACCTTTCGAACTAAAGAATCGGAACCGGAGTGGTTTCCTCAAGTGCCTTCATGGATTTCAAGAAGCACATACTCGGTGTCCCCCGATCCTAAACATATTGCTAGAGGCCCGTCGAAGGTCCTTCTATATAGTGTTCCATTCTCGTTGAGTGAAAATCGGGCTGCTTTGGCTCGAAGGGCCCTCGATTCTTTTGGGTCCGTAGGAAGCTTCCCATTTCTCAAATATTCGATGTACTTGTTCCTCCAATCCCATGTTAGACTTGTTGAGTTGATCTCGGCATGGCCTTCTTCAATCATCGATTTGGATAGTTGTACGACAGCCCCCGGGAGCATGTTATCTACTTCGACACACGATCCCAGGTTTGCGAGTGCATTAACCTCGTTGTTTTGTTCCCGGGGTTTGTCAACCAGAGTCCATTCTTTGAAGTGATGCAATGTCACTTGAAGCTTGTCTAAGTATCTTTGCATCCTATCTTCCCGAACCTCAAAGCTCCCATTTACTTGGTTCACTACTAGAAGGGAGTCGCATTTTTCTTCGATTACTTCTGCTACTAGGCCTTTGGAAAGCTCGAGACCTGCAATCATAGCCTCATACTCGGCCTTGTTTTTAGTTAATTTCGAAGTTTTTATGGATTGTCTAATTATGTCGCCCATAGTAGGTTACAGAATTATTTTGAGCTTGTATCCTTTCACATTTGAGGCACCGTCAGTGAATAGGGTGCATACCCCCGATGACGTGCCCGTTTTTAGCAAGCGTTTTTTTTTTTACCTTGGGCATGAGTGCAGGCGTGAAGTCAGCCACGAAGTCCGCCAAAATGTGGGACTTAATAGTTGTTCGGGGTTAGTAATCGATATCATACCCCCTGAGTTTGATGGCCCATTTGGTCAATCAGCACGATAATTCGGGCTTATGCAAGATGTTTCGTAGAGGGTATGTTGTTCAAACACATACGATGGCATTAAAAAATAATGTCTCAATTTCCGAGATGCTTTTATTAATGCAAGAGCTAATTTTTCTAAGTGCGGATACCTGGTTTCAACATATCCTAGGGTATGACTTACGTAATAGATAGGTAATTGCATACCTTGTTCTTCTCGAACCAACACACCACTTACCGCTACTTCGGACACGGCCAAATATAAGTACAGCGTTTCATCCTCCTTCGGGGGTATGGAGCAAGGGTGGGCTCGAGAGATACCGCTTTAATTCTTCTAAGGCATGGTGGCATTCCGGGGTCCACTCAAAGTTGTTTTTCTTCTTAAGTAAGGAGAAGAAATGGTGACTCCGAATCTGATGACCTCGAGATGAATCGTCCTAAGGCTAATCTGCCCGGTCTGCCGTTGTACGACCTTTACATTGTTCACCACTGTGATTTCCTCGATGGCCTTGATTTTGTCGGGATTGATCTCAATCCCCGGTTCGACACCATAAAGCTCAAAAGTTTGCCTGATCCGACTCCAAAGGCGCACTTCTCGAGGTTGAGCTTCATGTTGTACCTTCTAAGGATATCGAATGTTTCCAGCAAATGAGTCAAATGAACCTCTACGCGCAGGGACTTAACTAGCATGTCATCAATGTAAACTTCCATAGACACTCCTATTTGATGTTCGAACATCTTATTAACTAGGCGTTGATATGTGGCTCCCGCATTTTTTAGCCTGAAGGGCATTACATTATAACAATATGTACCATACTTCGTGATGAACGAAGTCTTTTCTTGGTCCTCCGGGTTCATTTGGATTTGATTGTACCTTGAGTAGGCGTCGAGAAATGTAAGGATTTCGTGGCCGGCCGTGGCATCGATCAAGCGATCGGTGTTGGGCAATGGGAATGAGTCCTTAGGGCATGCTTTGTTCAGGTCTTTGTAACCTACGCACATTCTTAATTTATTTCCTTTTTTGGGGACTATGATTACATTAGCTAACCATTTGGGGTATTTCACCTCCCTAATAGATCCTATTTTGAGAATTTTTGTTACATCATCTTTGATGAATACATGTTTTACCACGGACTGAGGCCTCCTTTTTTGCTTCACCAGTTTGAACCTGGGGTCAACACATAGTCGGTGGGTGGTTACTTCCGGCGGGATCCCTGTCATGTCTAAATGGGTCCAAGCGAAGAAATAAATGTTATTAATAATAAATTGAACGAGTTTTCTCCTGAGTTCAGGGATTAATACCGTTCCCAAGTATACCTTTCGATCTGGAAGATGCTCGATCAAAATGGTCTGTTCAAGCTCTTCGAGTGTCGACTTTGTTGCATCCGACTCTTCGGGGCAACGAAGGTTCGAGGAGTGAGGAAGTCTTCTTCATCATCCTCGATTGACTGCTCACAGACCGCTTGTCCCTCGGAGATCTGCTTGTCTTTTGACTTGCCCGAGGTGGAAGGTGTTGATGTGGTGCCATGTCGTGCACTGCGAACATCTCCTTTGTTGCATGCTGCTCTCTATACACCATTTTTACACCGTCCTCTATTGGGAACTTCATCATTTGATGAAGAGTTGATGGCATTTCCCTCATGTTATGTATCCATGGCCTCCCAAGTAAGGCTTTGTACCGCATGTCACCTTCGATGACATAAAACTTGGTGCCTTGGGTTGTACCGACCACGTTGATGGGGAGGACGATTTCCCCCTTTGTTGTCTCACTCGCCATGTTAAATCCATTTAGGACTAGAGAGGCGGGTATAATCTGATCGAGCAGTACGAGCTACTCCACCACCCCCGACCTGATTATGTTGGGCGAGCTACCTGGATCCACGAGCACATGTTTAATTTGAACTTTATTCAAAAGAAAATAAATTACCAGTTTATCATTATAAGGCTGAGACAAGGCCTCGATGTCTTCTTTAATGAATGTGAGAGCGTCCTCAAGTATATAGCTCCGAGTTCTCTTTTCCGCTATGATGGATACTTTTGCTTGCTTTAGCACGGGTCCCTACGGGACGTCGACTCCTCCAATAATCATGTGAATGATGTGCTGGGGCTCTTTTGGTTTGTTCCTCATGTTCACCTCTCTTTCTCGAAAGTGGTTCTTGGCTCAATCGTTGAGGAACTCTTGAAGATGCCCTTCGTTTATCAGTCGGGCCACCTTCTCTCGAAGCTATCTACAATCCCCAGTCTTATGACCGTGAGTGTCATGGTATACACACATTAAGTTGGGTTTCCTTTGAGAGGGATCAGACTGCACGGTATTCGGCCACCTGGTATCCCTGATCTTACCTATGGAAGATATGATGTCTGAGGCATTGATGTTGACGTTATATTCTGACAATTGGGGTGCCTCCATTGGTCTCAAATGCCTGTCAAACCTGGTCTTGCTCATAAGTCCCTGAGAATTTTGGCCTCGGTCCGTCCTTCGATCATTTCGGGGTATATCCCGTCTCGAAGTATTTCTTTGGTTTTTGATATATGGTTGATATTTCCCCTTGTTCGATCTCGACTCCCTTTCTTCATTCCTTGGTTCTTTAGCTAACAACCTGCTATAATATACTGAACCCGAGGGGGCTCCCAATTGGTCGTCCTCGACCCTGATTTTTTATAGAAACCTGTTGTGCACATCCGCCCAAGTTATGGCGGGATACTCAATCGAATTCTGCTTCAGTTGCTTCGAAGCTATCAAGCTTTGTTCGTTCAAGCCATGACTGAAGGCCTGCACTTCCCAATCATCGGAGACTGGTGGTAATTCCATTCATTCAATTTGAAAGCAGGATACGAACTCCCTCAGCATCTCATTCTCTCTTTGTTTAATTTTGAAGACATCGTACTTCCTTGTAGCGGCCTTAATGGCTCCAGCATGTTCTTTCACAAAAGAGTCTGCCAACATGGCAAACGAATCTATTGAGTTCAGGGGGGAAGATATGATACCACATCATGGCCCCCTTTGACAGTGTTTCTCCAAATTTATTCAACAAGACGAACTCAATCTCGTCATCCTTTAAGTCATTCCCTTTTATACCACAAGTATAAGTGGTAATATGCTCATTGGGGTTTGTGGTCCCGTTGTACTTTGGGATATCTGGCATCCTAAACTTCTTTGGAATGGGCTTCGGAGTTGCACTCGATGGAATGGTTTCAGTATGAACTTCATCGAATCTACCCCCTTCAAAATCGGAGGTGTGCCCGTGATCTGATCGACCCTCGAGTTATAGGTTTCCACTTTTTGTCATTGGCCTTTATCTTCTTTTCTCCTTACTCAATCCTTTTAGTAAGGTCCTTGAGCATTTTCATAATAGTGGGGTCTAGTACTGACCCATTGTTACTTGATCTTTCTGGTGCTTGCTCAACTCGAGGAGCTGTTTCTGGTTTTGCTATGCTCGGGGTCTTCAGCTGACTTTGTAACTGAGCTATAGCCATTTGCTGTGCTTGTAACATTTCGAAAATGACCTGTAGGCTGACTTCTCTTTCTTCCCGAGCTTGTGTTATTTGCACGTCATGTTCGTCACCTCCGCGCACACTTCTTTCGGTATCAGTGTCTATATCAACATGCAAAGCATTACGTGAGCCTACATCGACAGGTATCTGTGCTGGTGCCACCCCAGGGTTTTGCGGTGGCACACCAGCGACTGAGGTAGTTGCGTTGTTTTCTCCATGGAACTCAAGACTGTTGTTTCTATGTGCATTTGTTGAGTTAGACATTTTTTGACCTGAAATCAAAGACTCTTGGACAAGAAAAAGTGTGAAAAATAACTTGTGTTTTCAGAAAACTAGCACTAAAACAATCACTATTATTTTTAGCCTCACGGTGGGCGCCAAATTGTTTACCTCAAAAATGGTTTTAACAATTATATTTAATTTGTGGTTATAAAAATATGTTATTTATTCTAACACTAGTTGATTATTAGGAAGTAATAAGTGCAAGAAAAGAAAATGAGATAAGCAAACCAAAGTCGTCACAAAGTCGGGGACCCCGAGCTCAGTAATATCGGAGACCTCGAGGGTGGCCTTTGGCAGTTAATAATGGATAATAAATGAATAACAATAAATGGAGAGCAATAAATGAAGAACAATTAAGCAGTAGACCAAATTTGAGCACGTTAAGCGAGAAAAGTAGAGAATCTTCTTGTTACGACCCAAAACCTGTGGGTTGTGATGGCGCCGGACACCACTGTCAGTCAAGCCGACCCCTTAATCAGTTGGAACACTTTCCTTTTTAACAGTTTAGAATCAAAGCCTCTTATTGCATTTTCATTATTAAATAAATAAATTTCGTAATTTAAATACGGCAAGAAATCAACTTAATACAAAAAAAGAAATACCAAGACATCCCCAGAACCCGGTGACACAAGTCCATGAGCAATTTCTAAGAATTTATACAATTATACAACGCTTGTCCGAAAAACAAATTGGACAAAGGCAATAAATATAAAATGTAAGTACACAGGAGGGAGACTCCGGCAGCTGTGGAACGCCTCTGGATGAATGCAGCCCGTGTAAGTCCCCAAATTGATCACTATACTATAAAGGTACTTGTGCAACAAAATGCACAGAAAGTGTAGTATGAATACATATACATATATATACCCAGTGAGTATCCCGTCTAAACTCGAAGGAGTAGTGATGAGAGGTCGACTAGATACTCACTAAGGTCCAGTAATATAATATATGACGAGATATGGCTAAAGAAATAGGCATGTGAGACAGTAAACAACAAGTACATAGCAAATAACGTAATCCAGATAATAACTGAAAAATGAACAGCAAAGTACCAAAATCTCCTCTTAACCAATACTTGACAATCCAGTTATAAGTGACTCAGAACTCAAGTGATCATACACATACCAGGACAAGACAACCGGCCAGAGTCGTAAGGGTGGTCATAAGGACTGAGGTCATAAACTAACCCACGATCGCGAATCATACCTGTGACTCGCGTGCTAACTCGATAACAAGTGCGTATATATAAGTACATATGTGTACCAACTCAACAGTGAACTCAACAGGACTGTGCCAATACCACGGATAGTCAACTGGGATTTTAATCATAATGTTTCACTTATCCATATCACCTCAACAGTAATGACAACTCATAACACATACAAAAGTACAAATCGGGCACATAGAAGCATGCTTGTGAGTCCTAAAGCTACCCGACATAGCAATATAGTCGCCACGTACGGACTCTCGTGATTTGGTACGTACGTGGCCCCCACAACATGTATACATAGCAATAAGGAACCTCTGGGGACATTTCCCCCTTGCAAGGTTGGAAAGGAGACTCACCTCGCTTCGAAGTTCCATAACCGGCTTCTAAGCCCTTCCGACGACTCCAATGGATGCACAACGCCCCCAAACTAACCAAACAACGACAAACCAATGCAAATATACTCTAATATTTGCTAAAAATTCAGATTATATAATTTCCCAACTCCGCTCAGTGAATTGACAAAAATTCACTCAGGCCCACGTGCCCGGATTCCGAAATTTCTCGAAGATAAATTCTACCCATAACTTTACTAACTCAAATATACAATTTGTTACAATTTTCATGCTCAAATTCATGGCTAAGATCAAATTTTATCAATTCTAGGTTTCCTTGCAATTTTCCCACATTTTTCCCAATTTCTCATATCCAATCTATGCTACAAATCTTGTATTTAACTTGGAAATAAGTAGAAACAACTTAACTTTGATGCTTGATGAAATCCACCTTGAAATGCTTTCCAAAATCATCCAAGCCAAATGAAAGAAATGAAAGAAATGGCCAAAATTCGTGTTTAAAGACTCTGCCCCTACTTCATCGAGTTGTACCTTGCACTTGTGCTGCACAGGTTGTACATCCTATTAAAATTTTCCTTTGTTGAACACCTTGTGTTAAAACATCCATAACTTCTTGTATAAATATCCAAATAACAAACGGTTTGAAGATTTAGAAACTAGACTAGAAGATATTTAATTGGATTGGTTGTACACCATATAACTCTTTATATATCCCGAGATATGAACTCCTAAAGTCGGCTCCCTGCATCAGAAAATTCTGGCAAAACTGCTCCACTAGCCATATTCAATCGGTCATAACGTTTTGCACAAAACTCCAAATGACAAATGGTTTAATGTTCTGAAAACAAGACTTCAGGATCTACAACTTTCATGTTTTGCAACTTTACAGATTCCTTATATATTCTTATATATATACTTCCAAAGGTAGCTCTTCAACGCATAATTTGCTGTCAAAAAAAATGCAGCAGAAATTTTCTGCAATTTATTTTCCTTCTTTTTTGTCCTAAATTCATTCCGTTAACCTCCTTAAATCCACCCGAGGCCCTCAGGACCTTAACCAATTATACCAACATGTCCCAAAACATGATACAAACTCGCTCGGGGCCTCAAATCACATCAAACAACGTCGAAATCATGAATCGCTCTCCAATCCAAATCTTTAAGAACTTAGAATTTCAAACTTCTACATCCGACCCCGAAACCTATCAAATCATGTCCGATTGACCCCAAATTTTGCACACAAGTCATATTCGACATTACGGACCTGCTCCAACTATCGGAATTGGAATCTGACTCCGATATCAGAAAATCAAACTCTCGGTTAAACTTCTTAAAAATCTTCAAATTTCTATCTTTAGCCAAATGACTTCAAAATGACCTCCTGACATTCGAATTCACTTTCGATCGCGCTACCAACTCCAGAATCACCATACGGAGCTATTCCCAAAATTGAAATCCCAAACGGACATCAATATCATTGAAATGCGCTTCAAGCCAAACTTAGGAAATTTCTTCAAAAATGCTGACTTCCACAATATACACTGAAACGCTCTCTGGTTACCCAAATCCCGATCCGGACATACGCCCAAGTCCGAAATCACCATACGAACCTTCTGGAACCTTCATATCCTGATTCCGAGGTCGTTTACTCAAAATTCTAGTCTTACTCGATTTCTTCAACTTAAGGCTTCTGAAATGAGAATGTTCCTTTCAATTTAACTCCGAACCTCCTGAATTTCGACTATGACCATACACACAAGTCACAATACCCGAAATGAACTTGTTCATGACCCCCAACTGCTGAACGGCGCGCTGGATCTCAAAATGACTGTTCGGGTCGTTACATTCTCCCCCACTTAAACAGTTGTTCGTCCTTGAACGTGCCAAAAACTGCCCCAGAATTATCTGAAATCACTGTTTAACACCTCGTGCACCTGCCCGTGCCACCACAACCCAGTTGAGCACATTAGCTTGATAAAATCTGAAGGTATTCCCTTTTATCCATATAATAAACTCAGACCCCAGTTCCAACACTTGAAATTCTCTGCCATGTTTGTTTCTAATATGTGAACACCGCATCAACTACCACACGAGGCACTAGAACACACATGCGTATCCTTGAGGAATTAGCACCATACACCGCATAATCCATCATCTTACCACAATGACGCTCTCTGAACCTTAATAGCCAGAATTCTACGAATTTGATGCTCTCAAAGCACCTTATAAGATACACACATACATCCTGCTATAATGCTGACGATACCACCACAACGGAGGAAATGTGTAGAAATTCCTAACCAACTGCAGAGTTAACTAAACATTGAAATCCTTTCTCCTGACTAAGATCATCATCTCATTACAACCAATGATGGTGATTGTCCTGTAATATACTTGCATAGTCTTATCACACCGATCCCAGATTTATAAATTTCGTCTCACCCAGTATGAACTGCTCAGACAACCAATCACCCCAAACACGGCCATTAGCCTCACACGATGCCACAATGCGCCAATAGGCCACAATTCAAACACGACACATAAGGAAATGACTCCGAAAGGGACTACTCAACTCACGCAACTAATATGAAATTTCCACAGAAAATTACGAAGTAAAACACAAGAAAATAATTACAAGAGCCTTGCTCAACATCACACTGTTGCGGCGTGCAACACGATCCAAATAACATACCCGTGGCGGCGTGCCACCCGATCCCATCATAAGATTTACATAAGGAAATATATACGGAGCTGAATTGCTCACTATTACAAATCACTGAATATCGGTCACAAGCACGCTAAGTGCATAATACCATTCTGGGGAGACTGATAGAGCCATATGCTACAAAACTCCAGCACGACTGAGGTGCGATATATAATCTGAATCTCAGGAGCCATCCTGCTCACATAACCTCGTCACTACGCGGAACCTCAAAACATAAGAAATTATCAAGCCGTTTCACAACTCATAAGGCACAATCACAATATCACATAAATTTGACAAAGACGGGACAACAACTGATATCCCAATACCCCTCCTTGAGGAGTGCCATACTGAAATGAACACCTCTGACTCGCATGAAGCCCAAAATCTTGTTTAAATACATTCACTCACTTCAAGCTGATTCTGCTATCATTGAACTAGGCCGATAGCCTTACCTGGGTCCAAACAACCCGCTTCCTATTCCTTATACACACGAGGACAACTATCATAGCCGAGATAAACACCCCACAATCCACAACCAACTGAGCCGAACATCTTCCAGGCATAAATTCTCAATTAAGCAATATTACACTCCTTTGTACTTGGTCTAATTCTTCAACCAATCAGGTGACTACATGCCACACTTATGCAATCTTCCCGCGGTCATGCTCCCACGG
>ML261212.1:14589-29018 GCA_005239495.1 Nicotiana undulata
CATATAGAATAGCATAGGAAATTCCATCATAACTCCTGAACCACTAACAGGGTGAACACTTCATCACATAGAAACTTTCACTTACCTCAATTAATGAGAACCATAACAACACGCGAGTGAATTCTAACAATCGCAATACATACCAATCCTCAAGTGGTGGTCTGAACCACCCTAAACCTTCCGGGATCCGCCTACACCTGACAGGCCATAGCACCTGAATGCTTCGAAATAAAATCTATTACCATGGTCGGCACGTCCCACACACTTCTGCGCAATCCATACATATACCTAATCATAGCGAAGGAACTAATCACTGCCGTACATGTGCCATTTCAACCATGGTTAACCAATCTTTGTTCTTCTCAGAGATTATACTGCAGAAGCTCGATTCTTACTAACACTGCTGCCTGAAACCCTTAAACACCACGTTCCTCTAACTTTCGAATTCATTAGGACCACTACTGGGAGCCAACCACTCTGACTGGCCCCGAATACAATCAACTCCAAGGCTCTCCTAGCACATGAACACCCTTTCAATGAAGCACGTGACTGAGTCACTACCCTTGCAACTTGCCTATGCCTTAAGCACGAATTCTTAGCCTTCCAAAGCCTAACCCTAGTCCAATAGGACCAACTTCGCACACATTTATCGAATGCCATGCTCAATTACCGCTATACTCCTCCCCCTTAGCTGTAACAACTTGTAAATATGCCGACAATCCGCAAATCCATGAGGACACATCCCCACAACCCAACTGCAGGTGGTGGGACTCCCCCACTTTGGTTAACCTCATTCCTTTAAGCACTACCCGACTTCCTTTCCTAATGCCTAGCCTTTTTGAAATGGAACCACCACCTATCACTTTTCACATATCTTCCTCCATCGCGTGCTTCTCAATTGCGTCCTTAATTCAACATCCTTCTTTGTAGCTCTTTGAGCCAGCAGATCACCACAACTTCGAACTCTCCGAAGATCAACTTTCTCGATCCGCCTTCATTAGAGGTAACTGTTCAATTCTGAACCACTACACACCACGATATCTGACAACCGCTTCTTCAACACCACTTCACATCACTCTAACCCCATGCAACCTAAGAGCTATAACACCGGCGAATTTAACACATTCTATTCGATCAAAAACACTGATACCACATCACGAATGAAAACTCCACCTCGCTTGATAGCACCAAGCTTACAACTTTATCAATCTGAACCGGACCATTCATAGTCCAAGTGCCTTTCCTCCGCCGGAACTAAAATACTGAAATCTCGAAACCACGCCCTAAGAAGACCTCCCTTCAAGTCATTCATTGCCCCTACACATGGGCAAGCATCCTACCATCCTATCAACACCGCGTGATATCCAATCATAAGCATCATAACAACCTAATCATAACCTCAAAATCTTCAGAAACACAATTACTGAGCTGAAACAACATATTATTCTTCTGCAGGGCAGCAACAACAGCCCCAATCAACTGCACATGGAAAACATCTCGCACCATATCCGTAACACTATTTCAATTCCTCAAAGCCTCGAATCATAGCAAGAGTTTCGCGACGTATAAGATTGAGTAGGAAGAAACATAGGCATAATCCTTAATGGAATCACATAGCATGATGAGGAATCAAGAAGGGAAGTACTTCTACAGCCCTGTAGCCTCTAGAAGATAAGTACAGACGTCTCTGTACCTATCCGCAAGACTCTACTAGACTTGCTCATGACTCGTGAAACTTAAGGGAACCTAGTGCTCTGGTACCACGTTGTCACGACCCAAAACCTATGGGTTGTGATGGCGCCGGACATCACTGTCAGTCAAGCTGACCCCTTAATCAGTTGGAACACTTTCTTGTTTAATAGTTTAGAATTAAAGCCTCTTCTTGCATTTTCATTATTAAATAAATTAATTTTGTAATTTAAATACAGCAAGAAACCAACTTAATACAAAAAAAAATTGAAATACCAAGACATCCCCAGAATCCGGTGACACAAGTCCATGAGCAATTTCTAAGAATTTATACAATTAGACAACGCTTGTCCGAAAAACAAATGGGACAAAGGCAATAAATATAAAATGTAAGTACACAGGAGGGAGACTCCAGCAGCTGTGGAACACCTCTGGATGAATGCAGCACGTATAAGTCCCCAAATCGATCACTATACTATAAAGGTACATGTGCAACAAAATGCACAGAAAGTGTAGTATGAGTACATATACATATATGTACCCAGTGAGTATCCCGTTTAAACTCGAAGGAGTAGTGATGAGAGGTCGACTAGATACTCACTAAGGTCCAGCAATATAATATATGACGAGATATGGCTAAAGCAATAGGCATGTGAGACAGTAAACAACAAGTACATAGCAAATAACGTAATCCAGATAATAACTGAAAAATGAACAGCAAAGTATCAAAATCTCCTCTTAACCAATACCTGACAATCCAGTTATAAGTGACTCAGAACTCAAGTGATCATACACATAACAGGACAAGACAACAGGCCAGAGTCGTAAGAGTGGTCATAAGGACTGAGGTCATAAGCTAACCCACGATCGCGAATCATACATGTGACTCGCGTGCTGACTCGATAACCAGTGCGTATATATAAGTACATATGTGTACCAACTCAACAGTGAACTCAACAGGACTGTGCCAATACCATGGATAGTCAACTAGGATTTAAATCATAACGTTTCACTTTTCCATATCACCTCAACAGCAATGACAACTCATAACACATACAAAGGTACAAATAGGGCACATAGAGGCATGCTTGTGAGTCCTAAAGCTACCTTACATAGCAATATAGTTACCACGTATGGACTCTCGTCACTTGGTACGTACGTGGCCCCCTTAACATGTATAAATAGCAATAAGGAACCTAAGGGGACATTTCCCCCTTACAGGGTTGGAAAGGAGGCTCACCTCGCTCCGAAGTTCCATAACCGGCTTCTAAGCCCTTCCGACGACTCCAATGGATGCACAACGACCCCAAACTAACCAAACAACGACAAACCAATGAAAATATACTCTAATATTTGCTAAAAATACAGATTATATAATTTCCCAACTCCATTCAGTGAATTGACCAAACCGGATTCAGAAATTTCTCAAAGATAAATTCTACCCATAACTTTACTAACTCAAATATACTATTTGTTACAATTTTCATGCTCAAAATCATGGCCAAAATCAAATTTTATCAATTCTAGGTTTCCTTGCAATTTCTCCACATTTTTCCCAATTTCTCATATCCAATCTATGTAATAAATCTTGTATTTAACTTGGAAATAAGTAGAAACAACTTACCTTTGATGTTTGATGAAATCCCCCTTGAAATGCTCTCCAAAATCATCCAAGCCAAATGAAAGAAATGGCCAAAATTCGTGTTTAAAGAATCTGTCCCTGCTTCATCGAGTTGTACCTTGTACTTGTGCTGCACAGGTTGTACATCCTACTAAAATTTTCCCTTGTTGAACACCTTCTGTTAAAACACCCATAACCTCTTGTAGAAATATCCAAATAATAAACGGTTTGAAGATTTAGAAACTAGACTAGAAGATCTTTAATTTGATAGGTTGTAAACCATATAACGCTTTATAAATACCGATATATGAGCTTCTAAAGTCGGCTCCCTGCATCAAAATATTTTGGCGAAACTGCTCCACCAGCCATATTCAATCGGTCATAACGCTTTCCACAAAACTTCAATTGACAAATGGTTTAATGTTCTGAAAACTAGACTTCAAGATCTACAACTTTCATGGTTTACAAAACTTCGGATTCATGATAGATTCTTATATATACGCTTCCAAAGGTAGCTCTTCGACGCATAATTTGCTGTCCAAAAAAATGCAACAGAAATTTTCTGCAATTTTTTTCCTTCTTTTTTGTCTGAAATTCATTCCGTTAACCTCCCGAAATCCACCCGAGGCCCTCGGGACCTTAACCAATTATACCAACATGTCCCAAAACATGATACGAACTCGCTCGAGGCCTCAAATCACATCAAACAACGTCGAAATCATGAATCGCTCTCCAATCCAAATCTTTAAGAACTTAGAATTTCAAACTTCTACATCCGACGCCGAAACCTATCAAATCACGTCCGATTGATCTCAAATTTTGCACACAAGTAATATTCGACATTGCGTACCTGCTCTAACTTTCAGAATTGGAATCCGACCCCGATATCAAAAAGTCAAACTCTCGGTCAAACTTCTCAAAAACCTTCAAATTTCTATCTTTAGCCAAATGACTTCAAAATGACCTCCAGACATTCGAATTAACTTCCGATTGCCCTCCCAACTCCATAATCACCATACGGAGCTATTCCCAAAATATGAATCCCAAACAGACATCAATAGCATTGAATTGCGCTTCAAGCCAAACTTAGGAAATTTCTTCAAAAATGCTGACTTCCACAATATACACCGAAATGCTCTCGGGTTATCCAAATCCCGATCCGGACATACGCCCAAGTCCGAAATCACCATACGAACCTTCTGGAACCTTCGGATCCTGATTCTGAGGTCGTTTACTCAAAATTCAAGTCTTACTCGATTTCTTCAACTTAAGGCTTCTAAAATGAGAATTTTCCTTTCAATTGAACTCCGAACCTCCTGAATTTCAACTCTGACCATACACACAAGTCACAATACACGAAATGAAGTTGCTCATGACCCCCAACTGCTGAACGACGTGCTGGATCTCAAAACAACCGGTCGGATCGTAACAGTTCTATTGCAGTGAATATTCATGTGTGTTACAAAATGATAGGGATCCTATTCATATATGAGGGGAGAATCCCAACATAGTACATGTCTAATTATTACAAAGAAATACTATTGGTACAGTCATATAACGGATTAGTACAGACTTGTCCTATCTCTTGTAGACCTTATAAGCTCTAACCACGTGTCCTTGGGAGTTTCCCGCCTTTCCATGACAACCATTGATTTTTATACTTCCTCGAGGTATGTTGTGACGAGCCTTCGATATACTCTCTCGAGGGATGCACCCTGGGGTCAAACTTCAGACGTAAAAATTGCACGAGGTGCCCTAAATAGGGCACCCCTTTTTAACCTGTAGCCGCTTTGTTTTTATGTTTGCACCCGTACCTATTTTTTTGTTAAAAGCCTTTCGAAAAGATAATTTTACCCTTTTTATTAAAAGCCTACTTTCTCTTCAAGTAAACCCCAGTCCTCTACTTTGCAAATACTCTCTCTCTCCCATTCTTCGCTTTTACGAAATCAAAACGATTATAGTTATTGTTTTTTTATTTTTCAACTGTTTGTTCGCCAACAATATTACGTATAATCACAGGTACATTGCAGTAACTTTACGATTTAATTTCTGCGTTTTGTTTGTTTTTGTGATAGTCATGTTCGATAGGGTTTTGTTTGTTTGCGTGATAGTCATGTTCGATAATTTGTTAGGGTTTAGTTCTATAGTGATTTTTTTTCATGTATACCTTAATTTTATGGAGCTGATGTTTTTTGTTTTTTGTGTTTAACTATTGGTGTTAAATTTTTGCTTTGCTGAAGTTTTTTGTTTTTTGTTTTTTGGTTAGTAGCTGTTGTTTTTTGTTTTGTTTTGGTGCACTTCAGCATATTGGGAGCTTAAGTTTTTGTTTTGTTTTGGTGATATGCTGAAGTTTCTGAACGTGTGTGTCTGTTTTGTGTTTTGTAACTGGTGAACTTCATCTTATTTTTGTTTAGGAGCTGAAGTTTTTCCTTTGTTTTGGTGAAACTTCAGCATATTGGGAGCTGAAGTTTTTGTTTTGTTTTGGTGACCCATCAACATATTGGGAGCTGATGTTTTTTGTTTTGTTTTGGTGCACTTCAGACTATTGGGAGCTTAAGTTTTAGTTTTGTTTTGGTGATATGCTGAAGTTTTTGAACGTGTGTGTCTGTTTTGTGTTTTGTAACTGGTGAACTTCAGCTTGTTTTTGTCTAGGAGCTAAAGTTTTTCCTTTGTTTTGGTGAAACTTCAGCATATTGGGAGCTGATGTTTTTTGTTTTGTTTTGGTGAACTTCAGCATATTGAAAGCTTAAGTTTTTGTTTTGTTTTGGTGATATGCTGAAGTTTTTGAACGTGTGTGTCTGTTTTTAATGAACATTCTATAAATTCTTTAGTTCGGGAGATGAAGTTTTATTTTGTGTTTTTTGTTATATTTTTTTGAAAGTGGGAGCTGAAGTTTTTTGTTTTTTTTTTGTTTAATTATTGGTGTTATATTTTTGTGAAAGTGGGAGCTGAAGTTTTGTGTTTTGTAACTGGTGAACTTCATCTTGTTTTTGTTTAGGAGCTAAAGTTGTGCTTTGTTTTGGTGAAACTTCAGCATATAGGGAGTTGAAGTTTTTGTTTTGTTTGACCCTTCAAGATATTGGGAGCTGAAGTTTTTTGTTTTGTTTTGGTGAACTTCAGCATATTTGGGAGCTGAAGTTTTTGTTTTATATTTGCGGAGTTTTTCTTCTTTGAGCTGAAGTTTTTAACTGATATCTTTTACTTTCTTTCAACGGATGGCTTCTACAAATCCTACAGCACCTTCAAATCCTCCAGCAGCTAAAGCATCTAAAAACCGTACAGTATCAAAAGGTCCTTCAGTCCGTATTGTTCCTCCTACAAGACCAGGGGAAAGATATTTTGAGTTTCGAGATTGGTTTAACTGTCGTGCTTACTGGAAGGGTAACCACGATTTGAAGAGTTAAATCAAAACTTTTTTGAATCCTGCACAAGAAGATAAGCTAATTAATGGTACTTTTCGGTATATTATGGCTATGGAGAACTTCAAATGCAGCATGAAGTTGGTTCATTGCTTGTGTCTTTCTCGAATATTCACCAATGATCGAGACTCCATTAGTTTCAAGATTTTTGGGCATATTGTATCGTTCACCCTTGAAGACTTTCACATTATGTGCGGTTTGAGGATCACCGCACATAATGTTGAAAAACCATCTAAATGAGAGAGCACAATTTTGAAACGATATTTTGGTAAGTCTAAGGGTGTGACATTGAAGGACATTTGAGATTTTATGTCCCGTAATGAAATTCAGAAGGATGATGTAAATTTCAAACATGTATATGAGAGTGATGAAGATGCTGTTAAACTTATGGAAATTCTTCTTGTGGAGTCTATTTTATTTGGTAAAAAGAATGAATCAACGGTGCTAGAGGATTATGCAGCCATTGTCGAAGATGATAATGCTTGTGCTGATTATCCTTGGGGTAATGTGTCTTATGAGAAGCTCATTACGTCATTGAAATATACATTCGATAACCAATCCAAAGAACATTCAACTGAGTATATTGTTGGTGGATTTCCATATCCGTTGTGTGTTTGGTTCTATGAGTGTTTCCCCGATCTTCGGAAGAGGTATATAAGAGACGACGAGTACCTTGATTCCCCTCAGGTTCCCAGGATGTTACGTTATGTATGTGTGGGAGAGCGTAAATATAAAGAACTTGAGAAATATTTCAGTAATCATTCTGTAAGTGAATGTTTTTTAATTTTTGTAGTTTTGTTAATATGTTGACGTATTACTTTTATTTTATTTTCATAATATACTTTTTTGTATTAAACAAGAATATCAAAATTTTGAGGTATTGGATATAATTCTTACAGAAGAGGGATTGAATTCAATGTCTTTGCTTGGACAATTGCCATGCAGCCGGATTGTTCAAGGGTACTTAATGCGGTTCCTTCAACTGGTGAATCACCAGGTAGTCGGAGTCGATCAAAAGAAATCCGTCGAACTTCAACTAATGAATCACCTCATACCCAGAGTCGTTCTAACCATTCTACAACAGCGTTTGACAATGAATTAGTCAATACAATATGTTCTATAAGTTTTGTGCTGATTTTTTTTTTTTTGTGTGTTTTTGTAAAACTACAGCATGTTTTTAGCTGAAGTTTTGTTCTGTTTGTGCTGAGCATTCTAGTAGCTGAAGTTTTGTTTTGTTTGTGTTGAACTTCAGCATTCTAGTAGCTTAAGTTTTGTTCTGTTTGTGCTGAACTTCAGCATTTTAGTAGCTTAAGTTTTTTTCGTTTTTGTGTTTTTGTAAAACTACAGCATGTTTTTAGCTGAAGTTTTGTTCTGTTTGTGCTGAGCATTCTAGTAGCTGAAGTTTTGTTATGTTTGTGCTGAACTTCAGCATTCTAGTAGCTTAAGTTTTGTTCTGTTTGTGCTGAACTTTAGCATTCTAGTAGCTTAAGTTTTGTTCTGTTTGTGCTGAACTTCAGCATTCTAGTAGCTTAAGTTTTGTTCTGTTTGTGCTGAACTTCAGCATTCTAGTAGCTTAAGTTTTGTTCTGTTTGTGCTGAACTTCAGCATTCTAGTAGCTTAAGTTTTGTTCTGTTTGTGCTGAACTTCAGCATTCTAGTAGCTTAAGTTTTGTTCTGTTTGTGCTGAACTTCAGCATTCTAGTAGCTTAAGTTTTGTTCTGTTTGTGCTGAACTTCAGCATTCTAGTAGCTTAAGTTTTGTTCTGTTTGTGCTGAACTTCAGCATTCTAGTAGCTTAAGTTTTGTTCTGTTTGTGCTGAACTTCAGCATTCTAGTAGCTTAAGTTTTTTTTTGATTTTGTGTTTTTGTAAAACTACAGCATGTTTTTAGCTGAAGTTTTGTTCGGTTTGTGTTGAGCATTCTAGTAGCTGAAATTTTGTTTTGTTTGTGCTGAACTTCAGCATTCTAGTAGCTTAAGTTTTGTTCTGTTTTTCCTGAACTTCAGCATTCTAGTAACTTAAGTTTTGTTCTCTTTATGATGAACTTCAGCATTCTAGTAGCTGAAGTTTTGTTCTGTTTGTGCTGAACTTCAGCATTCCAGTAGCTTAAGTTTTGTTCTCTTTGCGATGAACTTCAGCATTCTTTTGTACCTGAAGTTTTGTTATATTTTTCCTAAACTTCAGCATTCTAGTAGCTTAAGTTTTGTTTCTCTTTGTGATGAACTTCAGCATTCTTTTGTACCTGAAATTTTGTTTTGTGTCTCTATACTAGAGGGTAATGAGTGAGGTTAAAAGGCATGCAGAAGCAGAAAGAAAAATAATTGCGGAAGAAGTTGTTGCGCAGTTTAAAGAGGATGAGCGATATGCTATTGTTGATGCAGTTTTTGAAAAAGTCAAGGTAAGCTAATTTATAAATAAGTCTTTTTTTTCTGTGCTAATGTTATTTAGATTAATCATTGTTAGTAATTTTTTTCTAGGAATATTTTGATGAGAAGTTTCAAGAGTTGTTTAAGATTGTCGACAAATCAAATGGAACAGACGATGGCTCTATCATGAAGTCTCGACAATATGATAGGATGAATTACTCATTTGAGCATCTCGGATATTAATGCTGCTTATGATGAAGAGCATGAAAATGTTACATCTGTGGAAGTAGATGTTGAATGATATCAACATGTTGAACAACAATTTAACGACGAACATCCCAGGTTGATTGACCGAGCAAAGATGTAAATGATGAACAGTTATCAACTGTGAATGTTGGAAGCAAGAAAGGTGTAGATGATCAAGTTGTTGATGATGAAGGAGATGCACCAAGTTGTGCTTTGGGCAGTGATCTTGCAAAAGGCAATTTGATTGGTGATGGAGATCATGCACCTGTTGGTATTGAAGAACGGACATCGAGTGATGCGTGTACCAATATTGAGAGAGGTAATTCGTTTGCAGACGCACTTGCTATTTGCGCTGAAATCGCTTTGCTAGGTGAAGGGACACCGGAAATTTATAGTACATGTATAAAAAAATTCTATATATATATATATATATGTATAGGTCATTTATCCGTCCCCCCTCTTTATGAACATGCAGTGGAAGTTAATACAGCTGAAAAACTCTCTGATGATGCTGAATTTAATGAAGATAGAGTTGATAAAATGCTTCCATAGAATGCTCAAATGCTCCTCGATGTTGCTGCACAATTAGATGAACATAGAGTTGCTGATATTGTCAAAAGCATGTAGGAAACCAAAGTGCAAGACAAATGTCAAGGTATTCTATAGATCATGAATTTATTACATTTGATCCAAGTATATTTTTTACAGTTTGAAATTTTGCATACTTTATTTTTTTGTATGTTTTTTTATTATTATTTAGAAGGATTAGATGAAGCTTCAAAAGAAATTGGTGAGATTCTTCGGCTATATGAAAAAGGGAGAAATACATCTATTCACACTTGTTGGCTCACAAACAGGTGTGAATTGTGTTTGTATTGTTTTATAAAATTTAGTCTGTATTATTTAAATTTTTTTTTTTTGCATGAAGATATAGGCATATCTAACCCTAATGGAAGTGGATCCGTTGGAATTCAAACATCATCTATGCACTTAGACCAGGTAGTTATTTTCTGTAATTCGATTACAAGTTATTTTGTTTTGCCTAATGTGTGTTTTGTATCAGTTGTATTTATGTATATATTTTTCTTGCTATTGCAGATATCATCTGATGCATCACAACTTCTTCCAAATCCTAAGAGAAGGAAGATTTCCATGTCTCCTAATGTTATGAGTGACACCAGTGATATCCCCAACTTCAACATATGTTCATTTTCACTTGGTAGTACAGAAGGGACTCGTTCTGAAGGCAATTCTACTGTTGTTGTTGTTGGTGGTGGTGAAGAGAGACAAGAAGATTGTGAACATCAGCGAATTGGTCAAGGATCTGCCACCATGGCTGTGGAATCTTCCCCTGATGCTGAACAGCAGCAGTTAGCTGTGGCGGAACAGCAGGGAGTTGGTGAAGTAGGTGGTACCATGGCTGTGGAATCTTCCTCTGCTGCTGAAATGCAGCAGTTAGTTGTGACAGAACAGCAGGAAGAGCAACCAAAAAGAAAAGCAGATAAAAAAGAGGAAAGGATTCGTATGGAGAGTATTTGGTTGAAATCTCCTTATGTTGTTCCTAAACAAAAGCGAAAGGGGCAAGATTGGAAAGAAGGAAAGACTACATGAAGGTGTCCCTTCCATTATGTTAATCGAGACAGTGGAATTATCGGAAGATTTAATGACTGGTTGAAGAAGGATGATAGTGAATATAATTCCAATCCATTCGGATTAGCTAGAATGCCCATTTCTAAAGTCATTCTTTACCGAGCTTGTGGATCCTAACTCTGATCTTTCGGATGAAGTAAGTTATTAAGTTTGTTTTTTGATTTAGTTTTCAATTGTAGTATAGAAAGCAGGACATAACTTCAGCTTATTTTATAGTATAGAAAGCAGGACATAACTTAAGCATATTTTTAGTGTTGAAGTTTAGCAATTAAAACTAAAACTTCAGCTTGTTTATGCTGAAGTTTTTGGAAAATGAACTAAACAACTTCAGCATTTATGTTGAAGTTTTGACATGCAGTCTCTAGTTTCAAACTCAATATACTTAAGTTTTTGTCATGCAGTTTGTAGTTTCTAGTTGGAATGCATTTTTTCAAAATTTCATACTTATATGCTGAATTTTTGTCATGCAGTTTTGTAGTGCGTTTGTTTTTAAATTTCATACTTATGCATGCTGAAGTTTATTATTTCACATATTTTTCTTTTGTTGTTCTATTGCAGCATATTGAAGTGTGCATATATTTCTTGCGGAAAAAATATTACTATGACCTTCCAAGTTATGCAAAAGCAAGATGTGCAATAACATATGTACTTTTTGATCAGCATATGACTAAGCTAGGTACTGTTCATCCTACAGATGACGAAAAGAAAAAAAATTAAAAATGAGGGAAAAGGCAAAAAGAAAATCAAAGAGAAAGAGGACATCCAAAAAGCAGGATGAAGAGACTTCTAAAGAAAAAAACCAAGTGGTGTTTCAGGAACTTACAAAGTATAATTGGATTGATGATGAATCAGCTGGTAAAAGGGTGGCCATCTACGTAAGAAGCACTGACCTCTCATGTGGTATCTCATTGTCATGTGCTGAAAAAGTATTTTTTTCATTTCAACTTCCGCCAACGGGGAAGCAGACATCAATGCACAACTTTTTTGGAATTCTGAGCTTTAAAGAGAAAACTATATATGTGTATGATTCCTTAAAAAATATACCATATGAAAGTGCGTTTAAACATGTTAAAATTTATGCCCGGTTGATCCCACACTGTCTCAAATGCTTGGACTTTGAGTCACACAATAAAAGTTGGGCAGAAAATTGTGTGGATAAATTTCAAATTATGTGGATGAAGACACCTCTACAGGTTAACAAGTACGTGTTTGGCATATCTTTTAACGATGCATCTTATGCTTATTATCTTTTCTTCTTGTGTTAACTATTCTTCAATTCTTGTTTCATGTGTTTTTTGTAGTGTTGATTGTGGTATATATACTCTTAGGTTCATGGATATGCGGTTGAAGAGAGAAGATGTCATGCATTTCAATCAAAGTCAGTCACTGATATTCGGGAGAGAATTGGCTGCAAATCTGTGGGCTCATGCAATGTGGAAAAAGGAAAGCGACTATGATACTCCATAAGAGATATTAGGAGATGACTATGGAGAATATGAAGATACTATGTGTGAATTTTTTTAATAGAGTAAAAATTGTAAATGAAAAACAATTTTTTTTAAAGGATATAAGTGAAAACTCATACGTTTTGTCTCTTTTATCATGAATTTTTAGTATATTTTTGATGAAATTCAGCATGCTAAACTTCAGCATGAAGTAAACTAATGAATCCAGGAAAAAACTTCAGTTTGTCTTGTGCTGAAGTTTTTACAACCTTACTAAAAAACTTCAGCTTGTCTTGTGCTTAAGGTTTTTCAGAAAGCTTTTTCTGATAAACTATTGAATACAGGAGAAAACTTCAGCATAGAGAGCTGAAGGTTTTACAAATGAACTAATTAACTTCAGCTTCTTGTGCTGAAATTTTTGAAAAAGCTCATGACAAAACTATGGAATTCAGGACAAACTTCAGCATATGAGGTGCTGAAGATTTTACAAATTAACTAATTTACTTCAGCATCTTGTGCTGAAGTTTTTCATAAAGCTGTATTTTTTTAACTTGATACTTGTATTTTTTACATTTACTAGTTTCACCTACCACTTACTTATCTTATAACATTCAATTTCTCTGAACGTAAAGCATTAAACAAACCTGAAAAATTACTTTTACATTTATAGATATTAAATTGATTAGGTGCACTCTTTGGCTATATAAACAATCTCTTCACTTGAAAATTTCATAGTTGTGATGACCCAAAAAGGGGTCATCGTATGTGAATCTAATTTTGACTATGTTCCGAGGCCCCGTAAGCCTCCGTTAATCTCACCTCGATGTGCGTGCGCATCCCAGACGCGTAGCCGGGAAGCCTTTATGGGGAAAAAAACTTGATTAAGAGTTTAGTTTATGATAATTAATTGAATAAAGTTGACTTTGGTCAACATTTTTGGTAAACGGACCCGGATCTGTGATCCGACGGTCCCGGAAGGTCCGTAGAAAAATATGGGACTTGGGCGTATGCCTGGAATCGAATTCCGAGGACCCAAGTCCGAGAAATGAATTTTTAAAGAAAATTATTTTATGAAAATATTAAAGGCTTATGAACGTGAATCTTGATGTGAAACCTGTGCTGTAGGGCCCGTATTATGATTTCGGAGCCCAGAACAGGTTCAATATGTGTTATTTAAGTAATCTGTGAAATTTGGTAAGAAACGGACTTGATTTGACGGGTTTCGGACCAAAATGAGAAAATTGGAGTTAATGAAGTTTTGAGGATTTTTAAAGAATTTGAAATTTGGCTTGAAATGTGATTTTTCGTTCCCGAGGTCCGAATGAAATTCCGAGACCGGGGATAGTTCCTTTATGTCGTTCATGACTTGTCTGCAAAATTTGAAATCATTCCGAGTAGTATAGACTGGTACGGTGCATTGAAGTGAATTCTAGAATTTCTTAAGTACTTAAGTTGATTCAATTTGGTTTTGGGGTTGAATTTTGAGTTTCGTTGTTGTTCTTCATGTTCCGAAAGTTCGAGTGAGTCCGTATCATGAATACAGACTTGCCGGTGCTTTTGGACGGGGTCCCGAGGGGCTCGGGTGTGTTTTAGACCCCCGGGAGCTAAGTCAGAAAAACCAGAAATTTTTGCTATCTGGTTTCCTTCTCTGCGATCGCAGAAGGTGGGTTGCGATCGCAGAGAAGGATTTTTGCTGGGTTGTTGATTGTTCTCTGCGATCGCAGCTTCCCCTTTGCGATCGCAGAGGTCTGGGTTCCACACCTTCGCGATCGCAGTCTTTTATCGCGATCGCATAGAGTCGCGTCTGGGCGGGGTGAGTTTGTTCTTCGCGATCGCAGGACCTCTGCCGTGATCGCAGAGGTCTGGCCAGTTAGCCTCTAACTGAAGGAGACTCCCTCAACGCTGTCCACAGGGTCCGGGTGCGGGATCTGTTCAACATTAAGAAGTGCAGTGTAGTATCAGTACAACCGACCCCATGTACTGAGTAAGTGCCGAG
>ML261214.1:3703-19420 GCA_005239495.1 Nicotiana undulata
GTCTACACGGCATGTCCCCTCGTGCGACGAGTAATAAAAACACAAGGCAACAATAATATGAAAATCAACAACACGAAGTCTCAAGTGCATGGAAATATTCAATACAATTCTATTGTTCCGGCAAGGAGAAATCATCATTTACAACATCAACAAATGCCCGACAAGGGTCTCAGCTATAACCAACCTCGCATCAGTAATACAATTTCAACAGTGTAAGCCTCAACTGGAACAAATAACTCAATAACTCTCCACGTCATGAAACAACATCAAGTATCACTTTTAATTCATAATTTACTCATAGTGCGGGGAATATTAAGAACATAGCAAATTTCATCACAATTGACTCACGGGCATACTTGACCGCAACGCATAGGCACTCGTCACCACGCCTATACGTTGGACATGAGTTGCACATAGAAAATAAGACTCTATACCTAATCCCTCAAGCTGAGGTTAAGCCAAACACTTACCTCGGCTCCAAAAATTGCAAGTCAAGCCTCGATCACAGCCTTTCCTTTAGAATCCGACTCCGGAACGGTATTATCTAGACATAATCAACCCAAGTACATCAATAATGGCTCAATAAATCAAACCCATAGCCTAATTATTTATTTAAAAGCATTCTTCCTAAGATTCCAAAATCCGACCCCTGGCCCGCTCTGTCCGAACTCGAGGTTCGGAACAAAACCCGATCACCCATAATCCCACAAGTCAAAATATATGATTTGTTTTAAGATTCGACCCCAAATTGAGGTTGAATCACCCAAAATTCTCAAAAACCCAACTCTACCTAAAATCCCTAATTCCTACTTTGATTTCCATGTTTTTAGGCCTAGAATCTAGTGATTGGTTGAAGAAATTAAGAGAAAACGAGGTTAAGAGGCACTTATCTATGGAGTTATGGAGGTTGGAGAGCTTGATTCTCGGTTATGGAGGTTTGGGGAAGAAGAAAAGGGTGAAGAATGGCAAAAATCCCGTAATGGGTCTGTTTTAGACTTAATAAAATAACTGGGCAAAATATCTCTATGTGATTGCGGAAGCAGGGATGCGATCGCATAGACCAAGGATGAGTGCACTGCGATCGCGGAATGGCTATTGCGATCGCACAGGTATACGACCCCTCCCTTATGCGATCGCATAAAGGAAACAACGACCGCACANCGCGGGCCAATTAATGCGATCGCATAGAGTAATGGAACTCAGACATGCAAAAATGCAATTACACCAGATTTTTCAACCCTTTTTGCACTCCGACACCTACCCGAAACTCACCCGAGCCCTCGGGGCTCAAAACCAAAAACACACACGACTCCCAAAACATCATACGAACTTGTTCAAGCTTTTAACCCATCAAAATATCATCAAAACAATGAATTAAACTCCAAAATCTATAGAATTTTCTCAAACTTCATAAACTTCTAAATTTCCCATTTTTAATCCGAATCACGTCATTTCAAGTCCGTTTTACACCAAATTTCACAGATAAGTCACATAACATATAATAAACCTGTTCCGGGCTCCGGAACCATAATACGGGCCCGGCAACACGGTTTTCACATAATTATTCATTTTCAAAATCCTTTATTATTTTCAGAAAACAATTTTCTTTAAAAATTCATTTATCGGGCTTGGGACCTCGGAATTCGCTTCCGGGCATACGCCCAAGTCCCATATATTCCTACGGACCCTCCAGGACTGTCACATCATGGGTCCGGATCCGTTTACCAAAAATGTTGACCAAAGTCAATTTTATTCAATTGTTCAATTCAAAAATCCCATTTTTATCAAATTTTCCCATGGAAGCTTCCCGGCTACCTGCCCGGGCTGCGCACGCATATCGAGGTGAGATTAGCGGAGGCTTTCGAGGCCTCGGAACATAGATTTAGCTGGAATTACTTAGGATGACCTTTTGGGTCATCACATTTACACACTAGTGTTGGGTCACAACCCAAGTGAAAATCTAGTTTCTCATGCTTAAAATGGAAGAAATAGGGGAAGAAATTATAATTAAACCCATATTTCTAATTAAATTGATAAACTCTATGTTCAAAAAGCTCAAAATAACAAAAACTACTAAAAAGAGTAAAAGAAATCGTCTATTGTAGCAGCTGATGTCAAAAGTTGACCTAAAAAGTGAAACTCTTCTATTTATACAGGCCTGGATTTCAGACAAAAATACACTTTCAGAGGGTCTGCGGCCGCACAATTCCATGTGCGGTCCGCACTTTTCTTTAGCTTGACTGGATTTGAAATCTGCGACCGCCTAAGTCTGAACTGTGGCCGCACTTCACTCTTTCTACGGTCCACACAATAGTGATTGCGGTCGCGCCTTGCTCTTCTGTGGTTCGCACTAATGTGACTGCGACCGTGTAGCTCTTCTTCTGCGGCCGCACAATAATTGTGCGGTCAACACTTTTGGTGGACCTCAGATGCAGGTTCTATGATCTTTTTCTCTGGCCCGACTTCTGCGGCCGCACGTGTCATGTGTGCACCAGTCTTTGCACCATTCTCTGATGGATATTTCTAATAATCCTGCGGCTGTAGATGATATTTTGCGGTCCGCACTTCTGATATTTTGTGCCTGTTTTTGTCCGTGAGTTTAGATTACTCCTTCTTGAGTTGGATTTCATCTTGGGAGCTCATCTTCCAATATTCGTGTAATTAAGCACATTTTATTAGTTATCGGGAAAACAATTAAGCACTTTTGGACTAAAACGAAAGCTAGAAGGCGCTAATAAGTAGTCAAACTACCCACTTATTAGTAATAAACCCCATATCAAACAAAACCTCATTCTAAAACCTTTGTATATTGCAGATGATGAAAGAAACACAAAGAATCCATAACCATTCATCAGATCAACAAGTCATGGAGCTCCCTCTCCTTTGACAAGAACCATAGCAAATTTCTAAGCCGATCATCGTCATTATCCTTTCAAATATACCACAATCAAATTCAATAGAACCCATCCTAGATCTGAAGACCTCATCTTATCTAATACCAGCTACTTTACTGACATGCCACACCAATACTACCCAGAGCCATAAACCGTGCAATCCGTGCTCCAATACGCAACAATTCAAGTATATTCAAACATGGAAAATGACTCAAACGAGAGAACCATCCCGCAATATCAACAAGTACCACCACAATGAAATGTTGAAAATCCATCACACACCGTAGAACCATAACACATGAATCTAACACAAAGGGTCATATCTCCACATAATTCTGCCGCAATACGCGACCCCATCCAAACACTGGTCCATATGAGATACTTCGGGCCACCATGCTTAAAAATAAATAACCATGCACAATTCGACATTAAGTATACAAAGTGCACTACCATAACCGCAGAGAAGCAAAAGACACAATGCCACACAAATCCAAAAACAACATAATCAATGCGCAAGCGATCATGCAACACCCAAATACTCATCTTACTCAAATTCCGCTATAAGGCCCCAATAGAACCGCACCATATGTGCCTATAACCATCAGGTCACAATCCCTCGTAGCATAGAAGAGTAACTCATAGAACATATCAAGACATGAAAAACCTCAACTCTAACCGAATGACACATCCCTCAACAGTAGTAGTACGAAGTCAACCAGTTCGACCCGGTGCATAATACACATCCTTACTAGGACTACCAATAGACCCCAAATCAACCTTGGTCGTCCAAAAATAGATACATAACCCTCCGGAAGTCCACAATGAATAAACCATAACACATGCTATCATCTTGCTAGATTTAGCCACATATGCACAGTTGGGGGAACCACGAAACAACCTACTTTTGAGAACTCTCGGTCTCCAAATCCATAGAACACACGAATCACCACATCTTATCCCAACTCCACAACCCGAATTTCTAACACATCTCCCACACACGATGATCCCACTAAGAAGACTTCTATAATTCTTCTGTGCCGCATAGCAAGAATCTGAATATCAGCAGTCGATCAACTAGGCTAGTACCGCAACACCAATGAAGCATTTATTGGTCAAAACACAATGCGCCTTCTGAAATTTGCCCCCCTCTCGAGCAATACCAAGTAGTAATAGCATTTACCAAGTCATCTAAAACAGTCCATGTTGCCTAAGACTTCATTACCTTCCCTTCAAAAGTGAACTGTGACCTTGCACATTAAAATCTCCATCCCACACAACACACCGCATCTATCATGTCATCATATGAAAGTATAAGAATCTCATCATCATCTATGAGTCGCAAGCAGAATAAATACTCGGTTAGTTATAAACCTTCCATTTGATCTCATCCAAGAGAAAATCCCAATATGCAACATGATCCTCACGCCAGTAGGAAAATATCAATCTCAAACCGTGGTAGAAATCATCGAGAACTCTTTGGAACCCATTTACACATAACCAAGCTACCAAACTACATCCCTCTAACTCAATCAAGCCACGCAGGTCACCATAACCCAAGAGCATTTCCACAAAACACCTGTAGACTCGCCATCTCAAAAGTACCCAAAGAACCGATCATACCTGTTACTGTGCTAATCCAACCTATTATCAAGCTGTCTTATTTCTCCGAGTTCCTTCCTAATTATTCTCAAGTTGACACTCCACCTCTCCATAATACCATGATCCTCAACTAAAACTTAATTTCCCCCCAAAAGATCCTAGAATAAAACCACACCGCTCTAAGGCTCAAAAACCACTGAATTCCTTCTTAAGCACTCCGAAAGCACCACAACCGAGATACCCCCTCTGAAAAGACCTTCTGTGAATCTAAATCCACTTCCTTCCCCTTCCTAATACTGAAATGTAGAATCTATAATGATATAGAAACATCGCGAGTCTTGACAACCTCCAACGACAATCTCAGTTTCTATCCATATACAAATCCTAAAAGTTCCCAATTTCTACATTTAAATCTTGAATTCATTAGAACCATTCTCGAAAAACTTCCACTCTACTCAAATCTAAATTTAACCGACCAACCAGACCGAACGACATGTGCCTCATTAGCACACCAACACCCAAGGAAATAACCCCACCTTAATGCAACCAAACAAATTCCTACTCCAAGCCCACTACATCTTTTACGAATAACAACTCAATCATTCAATGTTTCCCATATACTCATAAGGTGTAATACATCATGCATCCAGAAATTCCCTTGCTTAATTCATAACCATGCAATCAAATCGTCGATAGTAGACTCCCTCACTTGGTCCAAGCCGTAGATCAAAACACATAATAACTCACAATGCCCATACTTTATTACTACCATAGTACCACACTGAGATTCAACTAACTCCTTCATGAGCTCCTGTAACACAAACCATCAAATATTTCAAATTATCTGCAAATCTCGCATTCACTCTTGTAACAGTCAAGCCAACTTCAACAAGCGATTCAAACTCGAATTGCAACACGTATAATTTATTGGTAAAAGAGAAATCCCTACAAAATAACATAGGAATCACACAACCTCAGGACACCCCACAGGAGATAACCCACCTGCTTTGCCTCAAACTGACTTTTCTCTATACCCTTCCACAGTCACAACTACTATGAAATCACTTAATCTCCCTGATTCTAATCTCATTAACAAGAAATGAAATTCTAATCCGCTCAATAACTAACCACCACGAAACATTTCCTCAACATACTCATTACTCGAGCAAATACGTCAAATCAAGACAGAAATCAAACACCCAATAGTCCTTCTACATTTCAAGAAAACTCTTCTCGTCATATTCAAACCATATGAACACATCTCGAAGTCACATCATACTGATCATGTATCCATCCATCCACTCATCAAGCCACAAATTCCACTCATATGGACACTACGGGACGTATAAGTCCAAAAGCACGTGCTCACATAACCAAAATCCCCATGCTCGAGCTACAGTCAAAACCTAGCCTCAAGTCCTCCAGACTTGCCCTTCATCAACGTACAGAAAACATATCTCGCCCATCATCTATGGAATCACAAGCCATCGATGCAAAGGTGATACCAAGCGCTCACATGCGCATACGAATGCGTGGAAGGAATTCAAAGATTTACACTTCAAGTTTAGTCAATGTCGCACCATAAGGAAATAAAGATGGGAAGTATATATTAAATGTCCTATAGCATCATGAAGATAGGTATGGATGCCATCATATCGATCTGCAAGACTCTACTAGACATTTTCTCATGACTTGTAGAACCTACGAACCTAGAGCTCTGATACCAACTTGTCACAACCCAAAATCTGACTTGTCGTGATGGCACCTAGCCCAACCCGCTAGGTAAGCCAATTAACAAATATCCAAATCATGAGCTTCTAAGATTAGAATTTAAGAAGCTCGAATGAAATAATACATCATTTGTTAGAAATGTACACAAATAGATCTTTAATAACCTAAGGCTACTATGAACAAGAGGCAACTACCACATAAATGCAAGTACATCTTCAAATCCCGCTTACATCGGACACAACAACATCCGCAACCAACATCTGCATGCGAGGTGTAGAAGTGTAGTATGAGTACAACCGACCACATGTACTCAATAAGTAATAAACCTAACCTTAGGTTGAAAGTAGTGACGAGCTGGAAAAAAGGTCGGGTTAAAAACAATTCATAACAACGTAAAGAAAGTAATAAAAGAAGTAACTCAGAGATAAAATGCTCAGCTTTCTAATAGTTTCCTAAAAAATTTTGCCTTTCAAGTATATTAGTGAAAACCCATATCCTTTATCAAAATCGTCAAAAATATGAGTAAGTTTGAAAAATGTAAATGTTTGCCAAAAATCCTTTCAACAATAAATAAAATGTTTCATTTTCTTTCTAGATAACAAGTGTAAAATACCTCTCTATTCCCATATGTCAATATGTGTGAGAATTCATGAATGACATGATACCGTACAGCATGAGGAAAATACAGCTCTATGCATGTATGTCATGTGTGCATGTCAATGCAATGTATCTTAGAGATGAACTCATATAGTGACACTTTGAGAGTACTCAATCTCACTGTCTCACACTTTCCACACATCATGCTCAATCACTCAGCATTGTATATGGACAATCCGACCTAGGGAAGATCCATCCCGGAACATATAAATCAAATGACCATCACTCACTCAGTACTGAGTAGGGCCAATTCCAGCCCGTGGGGAAGATCCATCCCCAAGTATATAAAGGCTTCAGACAAGATCCATGTACAGGGAAGATTCGTCCCTCAATATAATAAACTGCGCACACTGGGTGTGTGTGCAAACTCTGGGGGGCTCCTTCAGCCCAAGCACAATAAGCCACACGGACAACTCACGTGTTGCACCAACAACTCACATTCTATGGTATCAATATCTTGATTTGCATGGACATATCACGTGTTGCGCAGACAACTCATGTGCTATAGTATCAATAACCTCACAATCAGGCCCTCGGCCTCACTCAGTCATCAATCTCTCCAGTCTCTCGGGCTCACAATGCCATGAATCTAGCCCAAAAATGATGATATGATGTGTCAATATATAGCAACAGAGACTGAGATATGATATGAAATGAATGAACATTGCTGAGTAAGAAATTGCAATGTAAGCAAATAACTCAACAACAGTAAATACCTCATGGGTCCCAACAGAATAAGCATGTCGCCTAGACATGGTTTCTAATATGGATCACCGCTCAATAGCTCTAGTCCGTAGAGATTTCATGGTTATAGATAAGATCAGGTAACTACACAATACCACAGAAATAATGGAGTTACGATTCACACGTTGCACTCCCATATGGCTGTCACCTAGCATGTGTGTCACCTCAACAACAAACACATAACACGAAATTCAGGGTTTCATACCCTCAGCACAAACTTTAGAAATGTTACATGCCTCGAACAAGCTAAGTCTAACACCGAGCAAGCCAAGCAATGCTCTAAAGATGCCATCACACGCATACCGACCTCCGAATGACTCAAAACTAGTCAAAAACAACTCAAATACTTCAAATAATTTCAAAGGAAACAAACCCAATCGAAAAGGATCGAATATTTAATAAAATCCCAAAAATCATCCCCAAAGTCCAAGCTGGGACCGCACCTCGAAACCCGACAAAACTCACAAAATCTGACAACCTATTATGTTATGAGTCCAATCATACTAGTTTCACTAAAATCTGACACCGATTCGATGTTCAAAACTAAACAATTATCATTATGAAACTTTAGGCAAAGCCCCAATTTCTATTATGGAGCCCTTAATAAAATGCCGAAAATGAAGATAGATTCATGATATAAAATAAAAAATGAGTAGAGAACACTTACCCCAATCCACATGGTGAAAATTTCTTCAAGAATCTCCTCAATTCGAGCTCCATAGCTCCAAAAATGTGAAAATGGTTGAAACCCCCGGAATAGAGTACTTTATAATCTACCCAGGCATTCCTCTGACGCGAACGCGGGAAGTCCATCGCTTTTGCAATGAGCAAAAATACATTGCCTCCAAAATAAACTATGTGATCGCAAACAAGGCTCTGCTAACGCGAAAAACAAACTAGCAGCTTCCCAACAATACACTACGCGATCGCAAATGCACTCATGCGAACACGAAGCACAAATGCGACCAAACATCGCAAACGCGTTGAAGAAACGTTCAACTCCTCCTCTCAACTTAACCCTTCGTTATCGCGAAACCCTCTATGTGAACGCGTACAGTCTTCAACACCAAGTACGCGATCGTGTCTTGCCAATCGTGATCGCGAATAAGAAAAAGTCTAGCCTTCTTTTCCCTATATGCGATTGCATCTACTAATCTGCGATTACGAAGAACAATCCATGCAACAGAAACCAGAACACACCAGTAAGGCCAAAATGGAGGAAAATGATCTGAAACACGCCCATAACTCATCCGAGCCACTCGGGACCCCGTCCAAATATACCAACAAGTCCTAAAACATAACGCAGACCTACTCGAGGCCTCAAATCATACCTAACAACATCGGAACGACGAATCGCACCTCAATTCGACCTTGAAGAACTTTGAACTTTTCAACTTCCAAAACTTGAGCCGAAACATATCAAATTCACCTGGAATGAACCCAAAGTTTGCACCAAACCTGATATCCACAAAGTCAACTCTCGGTCAAACTTATGAACTTTCCAAACCTTCAAATTTCCAGCTTTCGCCAATTTGTGTTGAGTTCTTCTAGGAATATCCAAAAGCAAATCCGGGCATATTCCAGAGTCCAGAATCACCATACGAACCTACCAGAACCATAAAAAATCTAATTTGAGGTCAAATACTACATAGTCAAACTTAGCCAACTTTTCCAATTTAAATCTTTCTAGTTTTGAATCATTCTTCCAAATCAAATTCCGAATAGCCAGAAAATCAAAATCGACGATTCACGCAAGTCATAATACATCATACAGAGCTACTCTGGCCCCAAAACTATCGAGAAAAGTGCAAATTCTCAAAATGACCGGTCGGATCGCTACATTATTCTTTCATCTCTTGTCTTTCCTTTAGTCCTTAGGTACAACGACTAAGTGGGTACTTTTTATTTTATTTCATGCTTCAATCATTCCTCTTTCTAAACATAGTGAGATGATCTCATTTAGATATCAAGTCTCTTTATGATAATCATAGCTTAACTTATACTGGTGAAATTATGGTGGAAGGGATATCAAAACCAAATGTACTAGCAAGTCCACAGAAAGGTCCAACTTAAGTGCTTTCAACTTAGAAGAAAGATAAGACATTTGCAGGATGTAATCCCTGACATTAACTTTGCCTTGATTCTTCACTAAAATTAGACTGTGAAGTGTGTACAAACTCAACATTTTGACTCTTGGAGAATACTTTTCTCAATTTTAGCCATAAATTCCTTAGTCGTCTTAACATTGCCGGACATAGTGCCGCTGAATATTTTTTAAATAACTTTCTTCATGATCATCTTACGCATGCGATTTATTCTGTAGACATCTAATCACTATATACTCTTTATTTAACAACCAGGAACTTTATATAAATGTGTTTTGACTTTAGCAAACTCATAATGTTAAATTCTATTAGTAATTAAAGATTATTCACCAAGGGAAAATATGTACAAGAAATTCAAAATCCCCATTAGGTTAGATAGGCCCAACTTCTGTAATAAACTACAATCAATATTAAGCACCTAACTTTCTAACTCCTTTCCCAGTTATAATCATACTATGTTCCTATGGATAATAATTGAGCTTCCCCAGTTCTCCAAAAATTTATGTGTTGCAAGAACATCGAGAATGAATATCATGTGAAATCAATTTTATAAGGGCTGCTTCATTCCTCGTAGCTCCTTGCAAGACTATTATTTTTCTCCTGCCAAATGTAGGAGTGTAACGACCCGGTCGGTCGTTCCATGAGATTAGCCTTGTTTTCCCTATTTCAGCTTTAGCACATGTTATTTAATCGAGTTATGTTGTGTTGGGTCGGTTGGTTCGGGTTCGGAGTGGTCGTGGTGAGAAATGAGACACTTAGTCTCTTAAGTTTGCCTTAAGGCTAGAAAAGTCAACCGAAAGTTGACTATTCGATAAACGACCTTGGAATATGGATTTTATGGCTCGGATAGCTTCGTTAGGTGATTTAGGAATTAAGAGTGTGTTCAGAATGAGGTTTTAAGGTCCGGAATAGAATTAGGCTTGAATTGGCGAAATTGAGTTTTTGGCAATTTTCGGTCGGCAGTGGAAAAATTAGCTATCAGGGTCGTAATGGAATTCTAGAAGTTGAAAAAGGTTCATAGTGTTATTTTGGATGTGTGTGCAAATTTTCAGGTCAATCGGACGTGTTTTGGGTGGTTTCGGCATCATTAGCAAACTTTAGAAGTTTCTAAGTTCAAAGGCTTGAATCCGAGGTGAATTTGGCGTTTTGGCATTGTTTTGAGTATTTCGAAGGCTCGACCAAGTTTTAATGAGGTTATAGGATGGGTTGTCATGTTTGGTTAAGGTCGCAAGGTCCTCGGGTGAGTTTCGGGTGGTTAACGGATCAATTTTTGGATTTTGGAGATAGTAGATTTTCTGGTGTTTTTGTTGCAGAGAAATGTTCTTCGCGTTCGCGGAGGGAGTCTCGCGTCCACGTAGAGTGTTTTGGGTGAGGGTGGATTTTTTTCGCGTTCGCGAGGGAGAGCATGCGAACGCGAAGGTTTATGCAATGCGTGCATCACGGAGGGGGGAGAGGGGACGCGTTCGCGAAGAGATGTGAGGCAGCTGGGGGGCCCAAGTATTTGGCCTATGCCTTCGCGTTGGGTGCTACGCGTTCGCATAGCCTGAGGCCGGTTGGGCATCGCGTTTGCAGGAAGGACAGTCGTTTCGTGTAGGGTAAAAGAGGGGCATGTTGGTTTGTTCTATGCGAACGCGTGCATATGGCCGCGTTCGCGAAGGGTAATAACTGGGCAGATTCTTTTTAAGTTCAAAACGAGGGTTTAGTCCATATTTTCAAAAACCCACTAGAGAGCTCGAGAGAAGGTGAAATTTGAGAGGAATTTCAAAGGAGTTATTGGGTTATGTATTCTTCACTCACATTTGGTTTAATTTCATGATTTAGTCTTGAATTTCATCATTTAATTTGAGAAATTAGAGTGGAAATTGGGAAACAATGGGAGGAAAGTTTGAGAATTTCTTTTGCTGATTTGAATGGGCAATTGAGGTCGGATTTTGATGAATTTGATATGGGTAGACTCATGAGGGGATAAGGATTCTAGTTTTGTGATTTTTATCGAATTCCGAGACATGGGCCCGGGAATTGGGTTTGGCCAATTTTGGTGTTTTTGGTTAATTTTGATAATTTTCGAATGGGCTTCGTTCCTTGGCATATAATAATGATACAAAACTGATTTTTTTGCTAAATTTTGAGCATTCAGAGGCTGAGACTAGGGGAAAAGGCACTGTGGGCTAGGAGTTTAGCTGGTTTTAAGGTTAGTAATATTTCCAAACTTGGTTCTGAGGGTTCGAAACCCCGAACTATATGATATATGACTATAATTAACGTGACGCACATGCCAAGTGACGGGCGTGCACCGAGTTATTTGTGGCCTGGCTCATCCCATGGCACCGTCTAGTAGCTATTAGTGATTGATATCCGCACTTCTATTGATGTGGTTAATGTGAACATGTTAGAAATCATGCTAAGTACTATGCTAAGGCTTCACGCCGAAAACACTGAGACTCGAGTGGTCGTATATTGCTGTCTCCTTATGTGTTTTATTGATTTCATATACTCAGTCCTGTCATAGCATATCATATCATGCCTAAGTCTTGGTAATTGTTAATTTAGTACATTTATCATTGTTCCGGGCTAGTTCATTCATCTGTGAGCCCATGTGAGCGAGACTAGAGAGTAATGACTGTCGCCCTCCCTTTTTCCTCGCGGAGATCGGGTTCAGGACATTTGGGTTGAGGCAACTCTTTCCTTTTGGGAAAGGGGTTTGTGTTTTTGAGAGTCGCCACCTAACGATTTTAGCGGTGTTAGGGCACCTAGGGGGTTCATTTACAACTACGTTGCTAACTAGAGATAGGGTAAGGGCTTGAAATTATCCCAAGGGTAAGGTGTTAGGCACCCCTCAGGATCCACAAGTGTGGTTCCTGGCCAAATGGTTTTTGTGAATTTGTACAGTTTAACAAATAACAAGTAGAGGCTCAAGTAAAAGGGGATTTCAAGCATGCATGTTTTTTAAAATGATTATAGAACGGCTAAATTTTGAAAAGAGTTATAATCTAATATTTAAAGCAAGGGATATCCTAGGTTTATAACAATATGGATCACATCAATGCAATACCCGGTATGACACTCCTCGAAGAGGGGGTACACGTGGTATTAGAGCATCAGTCATCATATCCATATTCTACCCTTTCCCACCCCGTGAAGGTGTTTAAAGCGCGTGTTGTTCACGAGCTCTATTGCGTGCTATTACCCGTCCTTTCCTATCAGTCCCGGAGGAGGTTAGGACTACTATCCTAAAAGGGTAGGTACTAGGTAGACCCTTAGGTTTAAAGGGGTAAAATTCTAAGGCGACAAGCAAAAAAAATGTAGGACTACAGTTAGTGGGAAACACATAGGAGCATATAAGAGGGAGCCTTCAATTAGGCCCAAATCCTCCAAACCTCATTGCCATATGGTATTTCATAGCCTTTCATAAGCCGGGTGTGTCAAAGTTCCCTAAGGACATCAAAGGCTCCCGGGCAATGCTCACACCCAAACTTAGTAACCAAGAATTGAACATGTGCAGTGTGGAAGTACCAGCCTCAGTGTGTCAGAGTTTAGAGGGAGCTCAGGGGTCCCAAAGCAGTGCTCACACTGAGGGGGGCAAAACTTAAGAGTCTAGGAATAAAGTGCAGTGCATGAGATAGCTTTTAAAAATGGTTTTTGACAGAAACAGTACTGGATTGATTCAGTAAGTAAAGAATTTTTCTGAAAAAGGTTTTGATCAGTAATGAAACAACTTGAATATAATGTAAACATCTTTGGAAAAGCAGCAAATAAGTTGAACAAGTCCAGCACATTCAAACATAGATTTCACTCAGGGATAGTGGGAATTGGGGATACATAGAAACAAATTAGGATACATATTAGCATTTAGAGAAGTTTTAGAGTGTCACAAACTAGTATTGAGTCTGAACAGTCACAAACACAGTTGGTCACCAAAAATTCATGCCAAGATCTAAACATAATCAGATTCGAGGGAGTACTGGGAGAGGGTAGTACATAATCACTGTCCTATGTTGCTGAAATGTGACATATAAGCTAAAATAATTAAGAAGCCTTTTAGGTTTTTAAACTTCTAGGTGAAGCATGCAACTTTCAAAGAGGTTGTCAAGCAAAACTGGTCAGTAGACTTTTGTGCTAGTCCATTTGTTCTTTTCAACCACAAACTGAAGAAACTCAAGAAAGCTTTGTCAGCTTGGAGCAAGGCAACATATGGAGATATCTTTCAGAGAATAGCTAGTCTAGAAGAAATAGTACTTGTCCATGAAAGGGAATTTGAGGCATCCCCAACTCAGATGAATAGGCAAGATTGCAAAAAGTTCAGGAAGAAATGATTAAATATTTGGCTATGGAAGAACAATTTGGAAATAAAAAGCTGGTATGGCATGGTTCAAAGATGGTGATCGAAATACTAAGTTTTTTCATGCGCTAGTCAATGGAAGAAGAAAGAGAATCAAGTTGGACAGAATACAAAATAACATGGGTCTATGGATTGATGAGGAAGACTTAATTGTTGAGGAGACTGTGAAATTCTATGAGGAACAGTTTACAGAAAGGGTAGTACCAACTGATTTTAAAATACTTGACTGTGTACCTACAATGGTTGATACCACACAGAATGAGAAACTGATGAGAATACCCACAAAACAGGAAGTTAAGCTTGCAGTATTTGGACTAAATGGAGACTCTGCAGGAGGACCTGATGGATTCACTGGTGCTTTCTTTCATAGTTGTTGGGACATAGTAGAGGAAGATATATACAACATGGTTTTAACCTTCTTCAGTGGTAAACAATTGCCTAGATATTTAACACATACAAATATAGTGATGTTGCCCAAGAAAAAGGAAGTGGTTACATTTGCGGACATTAGACCAATTAGTTTAAGCAACTTTGTTAATAAGATCTTCTCGAGGGTGATTCATGATAGACTAGTTGGTCTACTTCCTGGGCTGATTTCTGAAGAGCAGACTGGATTATTGAAAGGAAGGAGTATTGTGGAGAATGTACTACTAACACAAGAGATCATTACAGATATTAGGCTAAGAACTAGAGCAGGTCCAAATGTGGTCATCAAATTGGACATGGCCAAGGCCTATGACATGTTATCATGGCTGTTTCTGACCAAGACCTTGAGGAAAATAGGCTTTGAAGAAGGTTTTATTGGGCTGATCTATGATTTGATAGCAAACAATTGGTATTCCATTCTTGTGAATGGGCAACCACAGGGATTTTTCAAGTCTACAAGGGGGGTAAAACAAGGTGATCCTTTGTCTCCTAGTCTGTTTATATTAGCTGCTGAAGCTTTATCTAGAGGTTTGAACTCATTGCATCAGGACAGAACATTCAGAGGATTTGGATTACCTAAGTGGAGCCCAAAGATTAATCATTTGGCCTATGCAGATGATACTATAATATTCAGTTCTGCTGATCCAATGTCTTTAAGTATGGTTATGAGAGTACTTGGGGCATATGAGGCTACATCAGGACAATTGGTGAACAAAAGCAAATCTGCAGTTTACTTACACCACTTGACTGATGAGTCAGTAGTGAATGGGGTGGAAAGAGTGAGTGGTATATCAAGACAGAAGTTCCCTTTCACATATTTAGGCTGTCCTATTTTTTATGCCAGGAGAAAAGCTGACTATTATCAAGGGCTAATCACAAAAGTTATGGATAAACTACAGGCATGGAAAGGGAAGTTGTTGTCTATAGGAGGAAGGGCAGTACTCATCAAGAGTGTTCTACGGAGTATGCCTATTCATCTGCTATCTGCGGTGAACCCTCCTAATAATGTCATCAACAAGCTGCATAAACTTTTTGCTCAATTTTTCTGGAGCAGCAACATTGGAGGCACATCAAGACATTGGTCATCATGGTCAAACATGTGCATGCCAACTGAGGAATGTGGTATTGGATTCAGATCTTTACATGATGTGGCAAAAGATTTGTTCTACAAACTGTGGTGGAAGTTCAGAACTCAGCCAAGCCTGTGGAGTTCATTTATGAG
>ML261215.1:480-13546 GCA_005239495.1 Nicotiana undulata
CAGAAGGTGGGTTGCGATCGCGGAGAAGGATTTTGCTGGGCTGTTGATTGTTCTCTGCGATCGCAGCTTCCCCTTTGCGATCACAGAGGTCTTGGTTCCACACCTTCGCGATCGCAACCTTTTATCCCGATCGCATAGAGCCGCGTCTGGGTCGGGTGAGTTTGTTCTTCGCGATCGCAGGACCCCTGCCGCGATCGTAGAGGTCTGTCCAGTTGGCTTTCGCGATCGCAGGACCTTTGCCGCGATCGCGTGCCCCTTGTCGCGATTGCAGTTAAGGAATCCCTGGGCAGCTTTATAAAATACGGGACTTAGCATTTTTCCTCCATTTTCATCTTCCTCTTCAAGTTTTTAGAGAGCTCTTCAAGGGACCTTCCACCACTGTTATTGAGGTAAGTAAATTCCATAGTTTTACTAGTTTCAAACATTAATTCCTAGTTAAATTCACTACTAAATTATCTAAAATCATAGAATTAGGTAGTAATTTTAGGGTTCTTGAGGATTTTGTGATTTTCCATTTTAGGCCATGAATTCAAGTAGAAATCACACATTAATGATCCTTAGGCTATGGGTGAGTGATCCCTTCGAGAATTTTCGGAATTTGAACATGCGGGACCGGGGTTGGAATTTGGAAATTCTTCAAGAATAGCGATTTTAGTAAAATAACTAGGGTAATTTCCCGCATTGTGCATGCATTGATGTTATTGTATACCTTTTGGCTAGTTGCGAGTCCTCGGGTGTAGAGTTCGAGTTTCGGGCGCAAATTGTGATCCGAGGGGTAGATTTGACACGAGGTGAGTCTCCTTTCTAACCTTGTAAGAGGGAATTGTCCCCATAGGTGATGTATATGCTATGTGTAAATTGTTTGGGGGCTACGTACGCGCCAAGTGACGAGAGTCCGTACGTAGCGGCTATTATTGTTATGTCCGGGTAGTTAGGCCCACATCATGCCTTATATGCTTTTCTCGTAATGCCTGATATGTTTTTATATGATTTATTGTGACGCCATATGTACTATGAAATTATGTTTTGCATAGTGTTATTTCTCTGAGGCTTTATGAAAAAATTGTTGAATAGCAAGGAATTAGTGTTGAAAGTAATTGAATATACATGGGATCGGGCCGTACGCCACGACAGAGTTGAAAAGAAATTGTGAAATATATGGGAACGGGCAGTACGCCACGACAGTGTTGAAAGTAATTGAATATACATGGGATCGGGCCGTACGCCACGACAGAGTTGAAAAGAAATTGTGAAATATATGGGAACGGGCAGTACGCCACGACAGTGTTGAAAGTAATTGAATATATATGGGATCGGGCCATACGCCACGACAGTGCTGAAAGTAATTGAATATATATGGGATTGGGCCTTACGCCACGGCAGTGTTGAGAAGTAATTGTGATATGTATATGGGATCGGGCCGTACGCCACGACAGTGTTGAGAAATTATGAAATATATGGGATCAGACCGTACGCCACGGCGAGTGTAGAAGGTACCTTATGAGAGCGGGCTGTACGCCACGGCGGATCTAAGAATATGTGATTTTTGTATCGTTCGGTGGTCTTACCCTTGAAAGTGCTTTATTGTTTAGTTCAGCAATTGTTTGGATTTCTGCGTTTGATATATATAAATATATATACTTGTTGCTTATTTCCCTGACATGCATACTGTATTTCATTATATTTTATCATATGTTATTACTGTTGGACCTTAGTGAGTATCGAGTCGACCTCTCGTCACTACTTCTTCGAGTTTAGGCGGGATACTCACTAGGTACATATTTATTTAATATGTACTCATGCTGCATTTTCTTTTCTTTGTGTACTTGATTGTACAGGTCCGGAGGCTGGTACGTCTGATTATCAGGCTGGTGCTAGATATTGATAGCGTGGTCATACTCCACGGTGAGCTGCTTTCCCGGCGACTTCCTAGCAGCACCCTGGAGTTCTTTTGTTATATTCTATGTCCATTTCATTCAGACTGAAACCTTGTATATATCGTAGTCATTGTATATTCAGTAGTTGCCCGTGGCACTCGTGACACTAGTTCCTGGCACACACATGGTGTATATTTTGGGTTGTTGGTTGTACATATGTTATGCGACATGCCTATTGGTTGATTTTCCGCACTTGTAGTTTTTATTTCACATCACCGCCATTATCATGTTTATATCTATTTAAAATTGGTTAAAAGATGAAATTTGTGTAACGGGGAATGGTAACACTTAGTGTTTCTATATTGGCTGGCCTAACCTCGCCGTTGGGCGTCATCGCGACCTGAATCGAGATTTGAGTCGTGACACTTTATTTGTTTGTTTGTACTTGTGGATCCTGAGGGATGCCTAACACCTTCCCCTTGGGATAATTTCAAGCTCTTACCCAATCTCTGGTTAATAACATAGTTTGTAAATAAGACCCCTAGGTGCCCTAACGCACCGTTAAAATCGTTAGGTGACGACTCTTCAAATATGCTAACTCCCTTTCCCAAGAGGAAAAGAGTTGCCTCTACCCGAATGTCCTGTACCCGTATCTCTCCGCGAGGGGAAAAAAGGGGGCGCGACACCTGCAATATCGGTCCCTACGTTGTACCGTAGATCAACGTAGGTTTCCAAAAGAGAACGCCAGTACCATCCATTGTACTCAGTGAGTCTCAACGACATGGGACGAAACTTTAATACAATACACATTAGGAGCAAAGTATCTAAATGCATAGAAAACATAAAGCTTCTAAGAACAATTCTAAAATAATTGCATAATAGTAGTTTATGAATATTCTAAAAGAAATTCTTTTCTTTTTCAAAAAAAATACTTCTCTTTATACTTTGGGAGTTCCAACTATCCTGACCTATTTCTGTTTTAGTCACCGTGTGATCGGCACGGGTTCGATCCCAACCTGATCGAATAGGCCCAATCCACGAGGTGCCACTCGCTTCATGGTTCTCAGCGCTCATGTATCATACCTTAGCATGGATAAGTAAATTGTCAGCAACGAGACCCTCGGCTCGTGTGCTCCCTACTTTGGCACAAGTAGTTTCAGGAAGTCAACGCCTTGGTCAGGACCCTCGGCCTGGACGATGACCCCTTCTTAGTATAAAGGATACTCCCAAAAATCTTTTCTTTCTAAAACTTCTTCTTGAGACTTTTCAAGTCTAAATCTTTCAGACATACTTATTCTAGAATTCTTAAATGTAAGGTATGGCATAAGAATGAAATAAACATTCAAAATTATTTCCCAAATATTCTTGCTTTTTCATGAATTTTCAACATGAAAATGACATATAAGAATAACATAAAAATCTGAAAATTTATGCACATATATCAAAATAAATCATCTAACTTTAACTAAAATAATTCTAAGCTAATAGGAACTCACTCACTTCAATTAAGTACATATTCACTCTTTGAGCCAATTCATTAAACACCTTGTATGCATACTTTGTGAGTTAAACTACTTTGGTAAAGGGTTATATCAACTCACCTCAAAACTTCTCGAGCCAATACGTAGGCCCCAGTCCAATTGACACCAGTCAAACAATCGATTCTACAATAACCAGTGCATTTTAATCAATTTTAAAGTTTCATACCTAAACATGAAATCTATTGTTGATATAGAGAAAGAAGGGAATTAACTATTCAATTCTTACCTAATACTACTGTAGGGTAATTGACAATAAAGAATTTATATACCTGAGTTCAAGAATTAGTGATTCGTAATGAAACCTAAAATCTTCCGTGAGTATTTTGCTGTGAAGCCGCTGCTGTTTCTTGGCAAACAGAACGTGGAGTTCTGTTGTTCCTTTTTGTTCCTAAGGCTTTATGCCTTTTTCCTGCCATGAGCCCTTTATTTTTTTATTTTTTAGCAAATCCACCAGGCAGAGCCTAGGGCTAGTTTTTATTTATAATGAAAACAAAAGAAACAAACTAGCATGTTGTCTTACTAAGTGTAAGACGATGATATATGTCTAATACATATGACCTATTATACTTTGAACTTATGAGGCCCAAAATTGATATTACAAATTGTTCTACTCTGAAAATGAAAATAAACGCGTAAAACATGTATAAAAACTAGCCTATTACATAGATATCCATAGTATGCAGATATCACCATTTGTTTGCCTTTGTATCCTGTGAAAACGTACTTCTCTGTATTTGTTTGGTCTGAAATTCTTGCATTGCTAAATGCAACTTTGAAAACCAAACAGTGTTCTGCCGTATATTTCGTTGTCCAGTACCCAAAATTCTTGAAACTGCTGCATTTTGATGTCCAACTATCGTGCATACTCACTTGCTGATCACGTTTAGCTATTCCCAGATTGTGCTCGTTGTGTCTTCTACCTAATAGCACTGAAGATCTGCTCTACCTTCTGCATTGCCATTTTCCTGTATGACCATCTTAAAATCTCTTGCTCGTATAAAGCCTGGTGAATATGTGCCAGTTGTGGAATTGGCCACCCTGTGATTCTCGTGTTTTGCGTCTGTTTGCTAGGATGAATGCCTTTCTTGTCATGATATAGCAAATGTCATGCCAATACTCTATCATAATGCTGCAGCAACCTAGCCAAATCCGGTGGAAATATAATGTCACTCTTGTGTCTACCCCCGCTTCATTCCCGTTGGAATGAGTACAAAATACTAATACCATCAACTGAGAGTTAGGCAAAGGATAGAGCGTGACTATATTGTCATTTCCTGCAAAGCAGCCCAGTAGCTCAATGTACACAGTATGCCTGCATAAGCTGAGGAGGTAGGCCATTCTGTTTTCCTCACAATCCATGTGTTGTGTATTTTTGTCTTCTCCAGTAGCTGCTGTGATTTCCAATATTCCATAGAAGTTCTGTAATGACCTTGCCTGGCTCCCTGTATATGTTTTTGGAGTCACATTGTAGACTAAAATGATACATGAAAAAGCACCATCTCCCATCTGCTTACTATCTGTAACTGTGCAGATTTTGAGTACAGTATGTGGCCCATAGGTGCTCATTGCCTAACTTAATGTACTTCCTTTCCTGTGCATTTGAGGTGTTAAATTGCATTTGGGTTTTTACTCTAAACACCTCATTTGCTCTTGTTTCAGCTTTCCAAAAGTACCTGCTTAACATATTAATTCCGAGCAGCAAAGTACTCCTCCTCGCTTCTATGCTTGTGCCTACCTTTAACTTCCTTCCAGTGGAATGAGTGCGTAGCACTAATACCACCAACTGAAATTCCATCAAAGTGTAGGGCATAGACACAGTAATTTTCCCTGCAAAAAAGAACACAATGTTAGTGAAAATATTCATCACCATGCTCTCCTCCATATGAAGTTGAACATGGTGATGCCTTGTTAAAGAACCACCCCCAGAGTCAATGTTATCTGCTGTACAGATTGCCTTGTTCCATATATGATCTGTAGGTCTGTTGTAGATTACCTTCCATTCCATATGTACAAAATCTGTGCTTAATCTTGTTGCGCACATACACTACTTGTACATAAATTCCCATAACTTTGTGTTGCTTTCCATACACGTTGAATGCATTCCAGTTGACCACCATGTGCCTCACACATTTTACTCTAACAACTAGCATAAAATATGTCACCAATATACCCAAGCTAGTTGTTTTAATAGTAAAATAGAAGTGCTGTGAACTGCACTGGCCATTTTTCCTCAGTAGCTTCCTGTTGCCTATCATTAATTTGCCTCCCTGGGACTGAGCAGAAACTGCTGATACCACCCATAGGATTTCAATCAATGAATAGGGCATGATCATACAAAATATCCCTGCAAAAAAGAACACAACGTTAGTAATAAACAATACACCTAGACTCTCCTCCCTAAGGACTTGAGCATAGATATATAGATGAGCTCCTGTATTTTCTTCCACATTGATTTCCTCCCCAAGGATCTGATCACCACCATTCAATTGATCTCCTCTTTTGCTCTTGAATTCCTTCTGTATCATCATTAGTTTTTGGCTGCCTTAACCCTCACATATGGGCATTGCGATTTATCAGAATTCACAATTTTCGACCTTGTGAATCAATCTGTGAAAATTCATAAGCCTCGATATTCTCCCTATCTAATGCATAGTTAGCTAAGTGATCTGCTAAACTATTGCCCTCCCTTAAAATATGAGATATTATTACATTGCACTCCTCGACAATACTTCTGCTTTCCTCCACAAATTCTCTTACATTCCAAGGAGGCATCCACTTCCCTTCCAAAACATTCTTCATGAGCATTGAATCTGTTTGCAGTATGATTTGGTTGAACCCCTGCTCCACACAATATCGCAGTGCCTCTAAAATTGCTAATGCTTCTGCCTCATTATTTGTAGCATAAGGTATCTCATTTCCTATTGCACAGATGACATCTCCTTCCTTATCCCTCACCACATAGCCTATAGAGCTCCTTTTTGAAATTTCCCTGCTCGCACCATCCATATTCACCTTGATCCATCCTTCAGTAGGACACTCCCATATAACTTTTGTGATCTTCAAAGCTGGGGTATATTGCTCCAGTTGCTGAATTATGTCAGGCCATTTGTGTGGCACATTCTTTATACTAGGCTTTCTTACTTTGACAAGAGATTGTAAGGTGGTCGAAATCTGATATATCACTCTGTTGATTGTCACCACCTCACCATATTTCTGGTTGTTCCTTCTTTTCCATAACTCCCACACGATGATCGCATGTAGTGCTTGTAGAATAGGCTGCAGACGTGGTATAACTTTTGCTGTCCAGCATTTAACTATCGCCTGGTGTAATGTCAAACCTTCCATACTTATTCCTGCATTTGTTAGGAAATAAATCCATACTCTTGTAGCTGCAACAAATGTAAAAAATAAATGAGGCAGTGATTCCTGTTCTTGTGCGCAACACCAACATTTCGATGGCATAAAATATCCCAAACGTCTCATCCAATCATCTAGAGGCATCTTTGCTTTCCAAACCTTCCACAAAAAGAAAGATATTTTAAACGGCAATCCTTTTATCCGCATTTTACTGTATGCAATCGCAGGATCCTTTCTTCTTCTCACGAACTCCCAGGCAGATTTCACGCTAAAACATCCTCTTATTTCCAACATCCAAAATGGCTTATCCAGAATATCTGGTGCAACTGGAGGATTTATGTTCTCTATTATATGTCCAGCATACTCCTCTGGTAATAGCTCCATTAATTTGTCAACATCCCATGCACCTTCTTGCACAACATCATACACATTATAAACAGATTCATCGATGACAAACTCTGGAGGAGTAACAAAATATAATGCTCCCAGCCCCATCCAGTTTTCATACCAAAATAGAGCAGACCCCATTCATGGATGCCAACCAATTTGATGCTCGACGATATCCCTACATTCGAGCATCTTTCTCCATATATGAGATCCATCACGCCAAGGGACAATAATAGGATTGAGTTTCTTGCAATATTTTTGACTCATGAACGAACTCCACAAGCTAGGTTTCGTTCAAAAATTCCACCACAGCTTACAAAATAATGCTTTGGAGACATCATGAAGAGACCTAAAGCCTATCCCTCCTTCATCACATGGCAGGCATAATTTAGCCCAAGAAGTCCAATGTCTACTCGTTTCACCCACAACACTGCTCCAGAAAAATTGTGCAAACATCCTATGCAACTTGTTTATAACATAGGAAGGGGGATTCACAATGGATAATAAGTGAATGGGCATACTTTGCAAGACATGAGAAATCAAAATATATCTTCCCCCGATTGAGAGCAGCTTACCTTTCCACGCCTGTAACTTGTTCATAACTTTGGTGATTAATCCTTGATAATGATTCATCTTTCTTCTAGTATAAAAAAATAGGACACCCAAGGTAAGTAAATGGGAATTCTTGCTTGCTAATCCCAGTTATCCTCTCTACCTTATTTACCACCTCCGCAGGAGCAGAATGGTGCAAGTATACAACAGATTTCGATTTATTAATAAGTTGTCCAGATGCAGATTCATAATCATATAGAACTTCCATAATTAAGCGCAATGAAGTTGCATCAGAGGAGGAAAAAATAATAGTGTCGTCGGCATATGCAAGATGGTTAATCTTTGGACTCCATTTACGCAACCCAAATCCGCAAAAGTATAAATTCAAATGTAAAGCATTCAAACCTCTTGATAATGCTTCAGCTGCCAGAATAAAAAGAGTAGGTGATAGAGGATCTCCTTGCTTCACTCCTCTTATCGATTTGAAGAATCCATAAGGTTGACCATTTATCAATACAGAATACCAATTGTTTGAGATGATACCAAACACCAAACCTATTAATCTTTCTTCAAACCCCATCTTTCTCAGAACCTTAGTCAAGAAAAGCCAAGATAATCGATCATAGGCTTTAGTCATGTCTAATTTTATCACCGCATTAGGCCCTGCTTTAGTCCTTAGTCTAATATCTGTAACTATTTCTTGAGTTAGCAACACATTCTCAACGATGCTTATCCCTTTAACAAAGCCTGCCTGCTCGTCAGATATTAGCTTAGGAAGCAATCCAACTATAGCCTTTCATGAATAACCCTCGAGAATACTTTATTAATAAAATTGCTAAGGCTAATAGGTCGCATATCAGAATAAGTAGTAACCTCTTTCTTCTTAGGTAGTAACACCAAATTTGTGTGAGTCACAAACTTTGGTAAATCATGCCCATTGAAAAAAGCCCTAACCATGTCATAAACATCATCTCCGATTATATCCCAGCATGTTTGGAAAAAACATCCAGTGAATCCGTCAGGTCCACCTGCATTGTCCCCGTTGAGCCCAAACACTGCCTCTTTCACTTCATCTTTGGTAGGCTGCTTCATGATCATTTCATTTTGCTCGTTATTCACCATGTGTGGCACGTGATCCAATATACCAAATGCATCAGGAACCTTGTCCTCAGTGAATTGAGCAGTAAAGAATTTCACTGCTTCATCTGCCATAGAGGTTGTATCTTCAATCCAATTGCCGTCGCTATTTTTAATTCTCTTCAATTCCAGCCTTTTCCTTCTTCCATTTACTTGAGCGTGAAATTTTTTGTGTTTCTATCCCCATCTTTGAACCATGACATTCCCGACTTTTGCTTCCAAAATTCCTCCTCTGACACCAAATATTTTATGAACTCTGCTTGAACTTTCATTAATCTTTCTCTATTTTGAAATGACGGATTCAATTCAAACTGTGCTTCATGGACTTGGACGACCTCTTCCAAACTAGCAATCTTTTGAAATATGTTTCCATATGTAGCCTTGCTCCAGATTGAAAGAGCCTTCTTCACCTTTTTGAGCTTATGATTGAATAAAGTGAATGGGTTCACGTGAAAATCTGCCTTCCAGTTATCTGCTACAACAATTTTGAATGATGAATCTTTGGTCCAGAAATTCAGGAATTTGAATGTCTTCTTGATTCGCACAGTAGAGGCATTGACACTCAACATCATCGGGCAGTGATTGGAACCAATTTTAGATAGATGAGTTACCTCTAAACCTGGTACCGTATGCTGAAATTCTACATTGGCTAAGCATCTGTCGAGTCGCTTAAATATACAGTCATCTTCACCTTGACCATTCCACCAAGTGTATATACTACCTTTAAATACCAAATCAAATAAGTTACATGTATTGACACAATGCCTAAAATCAAGAACTTCATTCATGTGAACGGGCAGGCCACCAAATTTTTCTTCTTCATCCCAAACATTGAAATCTCCTCCGACTAGCCAAGGAAGAGACATATCACTCGCAAGTGCATATAAGCTGTCCCACAGCTCGATTCTTTCTGTAGAGTCACATTTTGCATAGACAAATGTAACAACATAAAAAATTCCAGTATCCATATTGGTTATCTTTAGTGTCATCTGTTGCTCCATATTGATAATGACATCAACACCATGATCTTCATCAACAAACACCCACATTTTGTTCGACACATTACAGTAAGCTTGTAGCATTCCAATCTATCTTCTATACCTTTCTAATTTCGTTGCTCTTTGCATTGGTTCCATGATACCTATGAATTGAAACTGATGTTGTCTCTGCATAATGACAAGACTCTCAAAGGCTTTCATTGTATTCACCGATCTCACATTCCAAATTAGAGCATTCATCATTGATTGTGCGATTTGGATTGGGTCCTTCTTGTTTGAACCCCGGGTGGACCTACACTTTGATTTTCTTTAACTTGCTTCTTCCTTCCCCTCCCAGCAGATTTTCCTTTCTCAATTGCTCTAGGTTAAAGATCACTTTGTCTTGCTACATTCTTAAAATTCTGTGTCGTAGATTCTTCATCCATGTCTCTCCCTTTGCCTTCTAACGTTTCATCATCACTATGATCCTGTTGTTGATCTGCCAGTTGATTTCTCATGGGATTGGGGATCAACTGTTTTCCAGCATTAGTTTTACCAAGATTTGATTTTGTAACTGTTGCATCCAATGGAACAGTGGTCAAAATGTTTTGCTGCAGCTGATCCTCCTTTTTCTGTTGCCCAGCCATATCTTTTTTGTCATTCTTAGTATTGTTTGGTTCATCACCTCTTCCCCCTTTATCTCCTTAGTACCCCCAGGATCATTCAATAATATATTCTCCGCACTAGCATGATCATTAATCCTAATAGGAACAACTAAAACTACAGAGGAACTCTGTTTGTTTTGTTTTTCACTTTCTTGCACTGTTGGAGCTTCAATATGTTGCTGATTGTCTTTGGTTGCTGTCACATGTTCAACACCTTGTCCATTAACACTTTGTTCTTCTTCTCCATCTTGATCATCTTCTTCTAAGTCTTCATCATCACTATCTTCCTCATCTACCATTGGTTCATTCTCCTCTGAATCCTCCTCAATCTGATTACTCCACAGCTTGCCTTCAACCAACTGAATTTTTCCAGATTCTTTAGTCAAAGTATTTGCATCGAGTGACTCTTGAGATGGTATCTCCTGGTATGAAGTATTGGTAGCAACTAGATTACCACCAAAAGTTCTTTCTACCCATTGTGATGTCGACTCCTTATTTTTTGCAAAAGTCTCCTTACCTTTGTCGATTGAACTGTCTTTCTTTCCTCCCTTAGATACCCCTGTCCCAGGAGAACTAGGATTGAAATCTGGTGCTGCTGCATGAAGTTATTTCACATTAGTAACTGGACTAGGCATAGCAGTTTGATTATTGCTATCATTTACTAAGACCAACTCTTGTTAGCCTCATGATCTCCACCATTTTCCTGCACTACCACGGCAGTATTATTAGCGTGAATTTGCTTCTGCACCATAACATTATTTTCATTCCCAGTTTCTTCAACTTCCAGCACTGCAAACTTGTTTCCCACATGAACTTGCTGCCTTTCCCTTTGATCAACTGGAATTATTTCTTTTCCAGTAGCACCTTCAGCTTCCTTATGAATAATAGCCTTCTTAGTACGATTATCTCGCACCTCTTTCCATTGTTCCTTCCCATTTCCATTCACATTGCCAACCACTTTACCACTCGATAAAATCATTAAAGGTCCATTTTGATTTGAATTTTTTGGGACAGTAACCAAATCACCTAGGACAACCTCATTCTCAACATGATCAACAACCTTGTTCGACATAAGTTCTGGATGAATCCTCCAACAATCAATCATATCGTGGCCTTGTAACTTACACCCTTTACAGTATTTTGGCAAATAATCGTATTTGATATTCACCCATTCAGTACGCACAACTCCAGTAGCTTCATTCTCGATGTCTATACGCACTTTCTTAGGTAAGTCTGCTAATAAATCAACCAAGACTTTCACTCGCGCGCAGCTAGGCCTCGTTTTATTAATAGTCGCCATATCTAAATGCAGAGGCTTACCCACAGCTGACGCCAAAGAAAATAAACATTCCTTGACGAAGAAAGTTGGTAACAAATTTGGAAAGGAAATCCACGCCATAACCTTTAATGTTTCCTCTCCGGCTTTGAATTTTGCATCATAAATCAGCGTTCTTAATTGATATTCCTCACCCGCCTTGTCTTTCACATAATACACACTCTTTGACCTAAAATTAATAAAATCTTGCCATAACGTCAATCGAATGAAAACATGTCTGTCGCGAAGGACTCCGATATTACATTCACCTTTAATTCCACATTGAAGCGGCACAATTCGACGTAATTCATTGAGCTCCGGCCATCCATACGAAAATTTGCAAACTACTGTGTATTGCAAACCTTCGATCGCGTTCATTCTATCAACCTCTGCTTATGTGAATTTCACCATGGGTTGTCCTTGTAACAACACTGGTCGACGCATGGTAATTGGCTCAACTGGACACTGTTTTGACGTGGATCCCTGGGCAGTTGCATTGATCGCTGCTGGTTTTAATAAGTTTGAGTAATCTAATGGATTGGGTATTGGTGTAGGGTTGTTTGGGACAGTAGGGGATGCTTGGGAAGGCTGTCCGGCCATGGGAGGAGGCTGGTCGCCGGCCGGCGAAGCCATTGAAGGCTGGTCACGATGGCAGCGCTGTTTTCTTCTCAATATCGCCTAATCGCCAGAGCAAATTGTTTTACAAGAGCCCTTTATGGGCTTGGCTTACAAGCCCTTTTTTTTTCCTTTTTTTTAAATTTATGTAGTATTTAATTATACATACTTGTAGTAATTACTAATATTAAAATTATTAATATTCCTCTAATTGTATATCCAATTAATTATATATATATATATATATATATATATATATATATATATATTCTCACTATAGGCAAGATAATAATAATACTAATACTAATACTACTACTACTACTACTAATAATAATAATAATTTAATTCTATAATTAGTGTGTCTCGAAACTTTTTATAAATTTGAGGAGTGTTACAGTCGGGGTCAAGAAACAACTCCGGAGAGCTAAAAAATAATAAAAACAAAGAAAAACCGGAATCCCGTCACCGCGACCGCGACAAAACACACCCCTTCTGTTTTTGGGGCACCGCGACCGTGGTGAATTGCGCACTCACTGCCTCCCGCTCTCCTCTTCACCGCGACCGCAGTGAAACCCGCACTCACTGCCCTCGCGCCCAGGTAAGTGAAAATTTTCTTTTTATTTTCTTTTTCTCCCCCCCCCCC
>ML261217.1:5053-22378 GCA_005239495.1 Nicotiana undulata
AGTTTCGGGACGCGGGACCGGGGGTCGGGTTTTGACCGAATTCGGATTTTTGAGCTAAATTCGATATTTTTCAATTGGAATTTATTCCTTGAGCATAATTTGATGATAAAAATCTGAACTTGGTAGATTTGCAGCATCCGAAAGTTGATTCGAAAGACAAACGCATTGTCGAGTAGTTTCGGGCTAGTTTGAGGTAAGTAATGTCTTTAAATCTCGTCCTGAGGATATGAAACCCCGGACTCTACACCCTTTTACGGGTTTGAAATTCAAAGGTTGAAACTTTGAAAATATCTTCCCTATTTAGGTGACTATTGAGTTGCTAAACCGATTTTTAAGCATGTGCTTAAATAGTAATTATATATTTTGATATGTTTTGGGTTGTAAGCCATGTTTGGGGCCTAATGCTGATCTGTTTTTCCCTTGGGGGTTGTGTTTACTATATTTTCCTCACTTATACGTTATGATTTTACACCCAGTTCTTTCTGATAAATTGTTTTGACACTCAGAGTATTTTGATACTATTTATTGAAAAACGAAACACTGTTTTGGGTCGAGAACCCGATATGTTTATGGAACTGAAGGGCAAATTGAGAGTGTCTGACTGAGTGAGGCTTTCAGGCCTATGTTGTGAGGATATGAGGGAGGCTTTCAGGCCTATGTTGTGAGGATATGAGGGAGGCTTTCAGGCCTATATTGTGAGTGATTTATGCCATGATGTGGCTTGTTATAGCGCTTGGGCTGTAGGAGCCCCTCCGGAGCCTGTACACACCCCCAGTGAGCGCAGGTACCTACTGAGTGATGATTATTGCCCGCGGGGCTGACACTGAGTGATTGCGAGGATGCCTGATGGGATGATACAGAGTGACCGTGAGGATGCCTGATGGGCAATTGTTACGAGAAATGATTTTGGCTCGAGGGGCAGTTTTATGAAACTGATTTTACTGAGTTTTTGAACTATAAACCACTTGTTTTCAAACTGGTTCTTATTGAGGATTTTACTGATATATATTGATATTATACTTTTTTCAAAGGATTTTCTAGCAATTGGTTTTCAAACTTATGTATTTGCTGTATACTTTTGGAGACGTGATGTTTGACTGTTTTTGTGAATTAGTGTATCTGTGTTGTGTGCTTCGTATTTCTCAGACTGTGATTTATTTTCATTACTACTGAGTTGGAGTACTCATCATTACTCCCTGTGCCCCTGTGCACAGATCCAGGTACCGATTTGGAGCAGTAGTCGTTTCTGATTGTTTGCAGCAGCTTTACGGGATTTAGAGGTAGCTGTCCAGCGTCCACAACTTCTCCATTTTCCTTCCTTGATTAGTATTAGAAATTGATTCATAGACATTTATTATGACATTAGCAGAGTTAGATTTATTTTCTTAGATGATCATGATCATTGACTCCAGTCTTGGGAGGTTTTATTTAGAGTTGTTTAGACTATTATTGAGGCGCTAAGACTTAAATAATTTATTTTTATGCTATGCTTGATGCTTATCATTGAATTGCGAACTCTTATAAAAGAACCAATGCGTAGTAATGTGATGGTTGGCTAGCCTAGTTCCACGATAGGCGCCATCACGACATATTAGGATTTGGGGTCGTGACAAGTTTGTATCAGAGCACTAGGTTACATAGGACTCAACGGTCATGAGCAGGTTCAGTAGAGTCTTGCGGATCGGTACGAAGATGTTTGTACTTATCTCTGAGAGGCTGCAGAACTCTTAAGAAAAATCTCAACTTCTTGAACTCTTTCGTGCCAATCTATTGATTTTTGAAATCTAAACTTATGTTGTTTCATTCTCTCACAGATGGTGATGACACGCAATACCGAACAGGGTGACCAGACACCAGTTGGACCCGTGTTGAGGCCGCGGTCGAGGCCGTGGTAGAGGTAGGGGACCAGCTCATGCAGCAGCAGGGGTAGTACCGGAGGATCCCCATGTTATCCAGGATCAGGTTCCCGCCGATGGTGCTCTAGCAGGACAGGCCCAGGCACCGGCAATGCCTATTGTTATTCCGGGTCTTCAGGAGACCCTGGCTCAGATATTGACGGTGTGTACTAGTTTAGCTCAGGCAGTTGCTATGTCTACTACTGTCACTGCAGCTCAGGCCAGGGGAGGCAACTAGACTCCAGCTGCCCGGACACCTGAGCAGGTTGTACGGGGTATTCAGGCACCAGGAGCAGCCTCAGCTCAGGACTTTTTTGGTCGCTGCTATGCCTGAGGATGAGCAGCGTAGGTTGGAGAGATTCAGCAGACTTAAGCCTCCGACTTTCAGCGGTACAAAGGGCGAAGACGCCCAAGGTTTTCTTGATAAATGTCAGAGGATGCTTCGTACTGCAGGTATTTTGGAGACCAACGGGGTTTCATTTGCTACTTATCAGTTTGCTGGTACTGCTTTTACTTGGTGGGAGTCTTTCGAGAGGCGTAGGACGGTTGGTTCAACACCTCTCACCTGGCAGCAGTTCTCCACGATCTTTTTGGAGAAATATGTTCCTCAGTCCCACAGAGAGGAGCAACGCAGGCAGTTTGAGTAGCTCTGCCAGGGAGAGTTCTCAGTCACCTAGTACGAGATGAGCTTTTCTGAGTTGGCTAGACATGCTTCTGAGTTAGTCCCCACTGACAGGGAGCGGATCAAGAGGTTTATAGATGGTCTCACGTATCAACTTCGGATTTTGATGACCAGAGAGAGAGTGTCTGGAGCCACATTTGAGCAGGTTGTTGACATAGCTCGGGACATCGAGTCGGTTCGCAAGCAGGAGCATGAGGAGAGGGAGTCTAAGAGGCCTCAGGGATCAGGTGGTTTCAGTGGTGCCCCTTCTAGAGGGCAGGTTCAACACTGCAGAGGTCGTCCATTTAGACCTCCACAGCCAATTCTCCCAGCTTACAGTGGTGTATCTTCGGGGTAGGGTCCTTGCAATTCTCATTAGGGACGTTCATCTTTTAGTGCCCTCCCAGCTCAGAGCTCCACCCGAGCGTCATCTTATCAGGGCTCTTCTATGCATGGTTTGTCTGGTGGTCATCAGGGTGACAGAGGTTTTTGTCAGTTTTCATCTCCGGCTTCAGGTGGTTGTTATGAGTGTGGAGAGTTCGGACATGGGTGGAGGCAGTGTCCCTGTCGTCCTTGTAGTTCATCCCAGCAGATAGTCCAGCCCTCGGCTTCAGCCCCAGTCACTTCACCACCTACCCAGGCTGCTAGGGGTGGTGGTTAGGCAGCTAGAGGCCATCCTAGAGGGGGAGGTCGAGCAGGTGGAGGTCAGCCGCGTATTTATGCACTTCCGGCTAGGCTTGATGCTATGGCATCCGATGCAGTGATTACAAGTACTATTTCAGTTTGTCACAGTGATGCTTTGGCTTTATTTGACCCCGGTTCCACGTACTCTTATGTCTCATCCTATTTTGCTCATTTTCTGAATATGCCCCGTGAGTCTCTAGTTACTTCTGTTCATGTTTCGACTCCGATGGGCGATACTATTGTTGTGGACCGTGTGTATCGGTCGTGTCTTATATCTATTGGGGGTCTGGAGACCCGAGTGAACTTAATGTTACTCAGTATGGTTGACTTTGATGTGATTCTGGGGATGGATTGGTTATCCCCATGTCATGCTATTCTCGATTGTCACGCTAAGACTGTGACCCTATTTATTCCCGGAATTCCGAGAGCTGAGTGGAGAGGGTATGTAGAGCATGTGCCTAGCATAGTGATTTCTTATTTAAAGGCTCAGCGTATGGTTGAAAAAGGGTGTGAATCTTATCTTACGTTTGTGAGGGATGTTAATGGTGAGACTCCATCTGTTGATTCTGTTCCTGTAGTCCACGATTTTTCGGATGTATTTCCTGCAGACCTGCCAGGCATGCGACCTGACAGGGATATTGATTTTGGTATTGACCTGGTGCCAGATACTCATCCTATCTCTATTCCACCTTACCGCATGGAACCAGTGGAGTTGAAAGAATTGAAGGAGCAGCTCCAGGAACTCTTAGATAAGGGGTTCATTCGGCCTAGTGTGTCGCCTAGGGTGCACCGGTGTTATTTGTGAAAAAGAAAGATGGCTCCATGCGTATGTGTATTGATTACAGGCATCTAAATAAGGTTACGGTGAAGAACCGGTATCCGTTGCCTCGTATTGATGACTTATTTGATCAGCTTTAGGGAGCTAAGGTGTTCTCCAAGATCGACTTGAGGTCGGGGTATCATCAGTTGAAGATTCGGGGTTCTGACATTCTGAAGACGACTTTCAAAACCAGATATGGTCATTATGAATTCCTGGTTATGTCATTTGGGCTGACCAATGCCCCAACAACGTTCATGCAATTGATGAACAATGTGTTTCAGCCTTACCTTGATTCTTTCGTCATTGTGTTCATTGATGACATCTTGGTTTATTCTCGTAGCTAGGAAGAGCATGCTCAGCACTTGAGGGTTGTGTTACAGAGATTGAGGGAGGAGAAGCTTTATGAAAAATTCTCCAAGTGTGAGTTTTGGCTTGGTTCAGTGGCCTTCTTGGGGCATGTGGTGTCTAGTGAGGGTATTCAGGTTGATCCGAAGAAGATTGAGGCGGTGCAAAGTTGGCCCAGACCGTCTTCAGCTACAGAGATTCGGAGTTTTCTTGGTCTAGCGGGTTACTACTGTCGCTTTGTGGAAGGATTCTCTTCTATTGCTTCACCTATGACCAGATTGACACAGAAGGATGTTCTATTCAGGTGGTCTGATGAGTGTGAGGAGAGCTTTCAGAAGCTCAATTTAGCCTTGACCACACCTTCGGTATTAATGTTGCCTACTAGTTCGGGTTCTTATACGGTTTATTGTGATGCTTCTAGAGTCGGCTTGGGAGCGGTATTGATGCAGTACGGTAGGGTAATTGCCTATGCGTCTAGACAGTTGAAGGTGCACGAGAAGAATTATCCAGGGCACGATCTTGAGTTAGCTGCCATTATTCATGCCTTAAAGATTTGGCACATTATTTGTATGGAGTGCAGTGTGAGATTTACACCGATCATCGTAGCTTGCAGTATCTGCTAAGGCAGAAAGACTTGAATTTGCGACAGAGGAGATGGTTGGAGCTTCTCAAGGACTATGACTTGACTATTTTGTATCATCCGGGGAAGGCCAATGTGGTGGTCGATGCCTTGAGTCGCAGAGTCGAGAGTTTGGGGAGTCTAGCTTACCTTTCAGCAGCAGAGTGACCTTTAGCCCTTGATGTTCAGGCTTTAGCAGGTCAGTTAGTGAGATTGGATTTGTCAGACCCTCCACAGGTGGTAGCTAGCATGGCTTCCCGGTCTTCTTTATTTGACCAGATTAAGGCACGACAGTATGATGATCGGCACTTGTTAGTTCTTCAGGATAGAGTTCGTCGGGGTGATGCGAGAGACGTGACTATTGCTGATGACAGAGTTATGAGGATGCAGGGCCGTATTTGCGTGCCCAATGTGGATGGTATTCTAGAATTGATAATAGCAGAGGCTCACAACTCGCAGTATTCTATTCATCCGGGTGCCGCGAAGATGTATCAGGATCTAAGATAGCAGTATTGGTGGAGGCGGATGAAGAGAGACATTGTTGAGTATGTAGCACGGTGTCTCAACTGCCAGCAGGTCAAGTATGAGCACCAGAGACCAGGTGGTTTGCGTCATAAGTTAGATATTCCGGAGTGGAAGTGGGAGCAGATTACTATGGACTTTGTAGTTGGGCTTCTACGGACTTCGAATGGTCTTGATGCTATTTGGGTCATTGTGGATAGATTGACCAAGTCCGCGCATTTCATTCCTATCAGTACTACTTATACTTTAGAGCGGTTAGCTGGTATTTTGTCACGACCCCAAATCCTAACAGGCCGTGATGGCGCCTATCGTGGAACTAGGCTAGCCAACCATCCCATTACTACGCTTTTGTTCAATTATAACAGTTCACAATTTAATAATAAGCATGCAACCATGACATCGATTAATATAATTAAGTCTTAGCGTTCCCATATTAGCCTAAACAACCTCCCAAGAACTGGAGTCAATAGTCATGAGCATCTAAGAATAAATAAATCTAACTCTGCTAAAACTATAATGTATGTCTCTGAATCAAATGCTAAAACTAAATGAGGAAGGGAAATGGAGAAGATGTGGACGCTGGACAGCTACCTCGAAATACCGTGAACTGCTGCTAACGAACAAGGCAGCTACTGCTCCAAACCGGTACCTGAATCTGTGCACAGAGGCATAGGGAGTCTTTATGAGTACGCCAACTCAGTAGTAATGAAAATAAATCACAGTCTGAGGAATATAAAGCACACAGTACAGATACACCAATTCACAAAACCAGTAAAACACCAAGTCACCAGGTAGTATTCATCAAATATCGAATGCAGTGGCATGTATGCGATCACACAGTGTCTCATTTAACGCGAGTGTGGCTTACCCAATGCGATCGCATCCCCTTGATCGCGATCGCACTTCACAAATTAGGCCTGGGCAGAATATTAGAACCCAATTCGAGGGTTTAGGCCATTTTTTACATTTTCGAATTTTGGAGCTCAGGAAGGGTGATTTTTGAAGACTTTTGCACCTGGGAAACTTGGGTAAGTGATTTCTACCCAACTTAGATCAATTTCCATGATTCCTAACTTAAACTTAGTCCTTAGAATTCGAATTTGGGTGGAAAATTTGATAAACTTCATAGACCAAATTATTGAGTTTTGATTGGGTTTTTGACCTCCGATTTGTGAGATTCTTATATGTTTAGACTCGTGAGTGAATGGGTGTCCGGAAAATATAATTTTTACCCGATTTCGAGACGTGGGCCCGAGGGACTTTTTGGACGAATTTCCTAATTTCTCGTATTATCTTCGAAATAATTAGCTAATTTGATTCCTTAAAGTGTTATTTACATTGTGCAATCGAATTTAATAGATTTGGGCCACCCCGAGTCGGATACTCGTGGCAAGAGCGTGATATTGAGTTGATTAGCGCAGTCAAGGTTAGTGGCTTGCCTAACTCTGTGTTGGGGACTTCCCCTTAGGCATTTTAAACTGATTTTGTTATGTGGACGCCGTGTACGTGAGGTGACGAGTGCGTACACGGGTCATTGCTGCTAAAATTCCATTTTCCTTCCATGACATAACTCATTCTCATTCCTATATCACTGTTTCATGTCATAACTGAGTAGTTAGCGTAGGAATAAGCATGCCTACCTGTCCTTACTTGAATTCTTCTTATTTGCTACACATTGCACCATGCCTAGGTAGTTTTACCTTATTCTTGCATGTTGTCTTCTTGAACTGTTTTAATCAAACTATACTCCGCATACACTTGCATTGCATATTTAAATTGGGACTACGGACTGAGATTCCGGAAGCTTTCCCCCTGTACTGCATATCATATTTAAATTGGGACTATGGACTGAGATTCCAGGAGCTTTCCCCCTGTTCTGCATAGAATATTTAAATTGGGACTACGGACTGAGATCCGGGAGCTTTCCCCCTGTACTGCATATCATATTTAAATTGGGACTATGGACTGAGATTCCAGGAGCTTTCCCCCTGTTCTGCATAGAATATTTAAATTGGGACTACGGACTGAGATCCGGGAGCTTTCCCCCTGTACTGCATTGCATACTTGTGATGAAGATATATGTTGTGCTGAGCCGAGGGCTCCCTTTTATTATTTCTTTCAGCTTACCGTTATTTCTGTTTATCATTGCTTATTTATATTTCACTGCTTAGACTTATAACTGGCTTATTTTAAAACTCAGTAGAGCCTCAACCTGACCTCGTCACTACTTGACTGGGATTAGGCTTGGCACTTACTGAGTACCAATTATGGAGTACTCATGCCCTTCCTGCGCATGTTTTTCCCCATGTACAGATCCAGGTACCAGTGCACCGCGTTGTGGCTAGAGGTATCATAGCAGCTGCTCAGGAGACCGCGAGGTAATTCTGCCGCGTCCGCAGAATCCCACGAGTCCCCTTCTACTCTAGTATAGACTTAGAAGACTTATATACATTTTCCTTATTCAGTTGTATAGAGCTACATTAGTATAGAGCTTGTGACTATTGTGACGTTCCGGGTCTTGGGAAGTGAGAGAAAAATGTAAATGTCGAGCGGCTAAATTTTATGTTATCCCTTCTTCTTTTCTATTTCTATTATTGTTTTGTCTTATTTTCCGCAAGTTTTAGGCTTACCTAGTCGTAGCAATTAGGTGCCGTCACGAGACTGTTCAGAGGGTTATTCGGGTCGTGACATTCCCCTTGATGATTTCTCAACTACCTCTCTAGTTAGGCCTTTTGTATGTGGATCCGACACATTATCACTTAACTTTACATAGTCAACCGTGATAATTCCTCTAGAGAGTAATTGCCTAACGATTTTATATCTTCGTCGTATATGACGAGATTTACCGTTATACATAACGCTCCCAGCCCTTCCAATTGCCGCTTGACTATCGCAATGTATGCATATTGGTGCTAACGGTTTGGGCCAAAATGGAATATCTTCCAAGAAATTTCGGAGCCATTCAGCTTCTTCACCGGCTTTATCTAAGGCTATGAACTCAGCCTCCATTGTAGAGTGGGCAATACAAGTTTGTTTGGACGACTTCCAAGATACTGCTCCTCCACCAATAGTGAATACATATCCACTTGTGGACTTGGAATAAGTTGATCCGGTGATCCAATTTGCATCACAGTNACTAAATACCCCAAAACTCGTTTCATGGCCATCCAATGAGATTGACCTGGATTGCTCGTATATCGACTCAATTTACTTATAGCACAAGCTATATCTGGTCGTGTACAATTCATGATGTACATTAAACATCCTAACATACGAGCATAATCCAATTGTGATATGATTTGGCCTTTGTTCTTCGCTAATGCAAGATTCACATCAATTGGAGTCATTGCAACTTTAAAGCCCAAATGCTTGAATTTTTCAAGTACTGTCTTAATATAATGAGATTGTGACAATGCCAGACCTAGAGAAGTCTTGTGGATCTTAATTCCCATAATTAAATCAGCAACTCCCACGTCTTTCATATCAAACACTCTAGTTAGCATGCGCGTAGTCGCATTTATGTTGGCAATGTCATACTCATTATTAGCATATCATCCACATATAAGCAAACAATGACTATGTGATTTGGAACATTTTTAATGTACACACATTTATCACACTCATTTATTTTAAAACCATTTGACAACATTGTTTGGTCAAATTTCGCATGCCATTGTTTGGGTGCTTGTTTTAGTCCGTAAAGGGACTTAACAAGTCTACATACCTTCTTTTCTTTACCTGGAACCACAAACCCTTCAGGTTGTTCCATGTAAATTTCTTCCTCCAACTCTCCATTTAAGAAGGCCGTCTTAACATCCATTTGATGAATTTCAAGACCATAAACTGCAGCTAACGCTACCAACGTTCTTATGGACGTAATTCTTGTAACTGGAGAGTATGTATCGAAATAGTCAAGACCTTCTCGTTGTCTATATCCTTTGACCACAAGTCTTGCCTTAAACTTGTCAATAGTGCCATCATCTTTCATTTTCCTCTTAAAGATCCATTTAGAACCCAACGGTTTATTTCCAGGAGGAAGATCAACCAATTCCCATGTATGGTTGTTCAATATGGATTCTATTTCACTATTGACTGCCTCTTTCCAAAACAATGATTCCGAAGAAGACATAGCTTAGGACATAGCTTCTTTAAATGTTTGAGGCAAGAAAGTCACAAAATCTGGTCCAAATGAAGTAGACGTTTTTTAACGTTTACTACGTCTTGTATCCTCCTAATTAAGTGTACTTTCTTTTGTTTCTTCCCGAGGTCGTTTAGATCCTTCACCAATCGATTCATATTCCTTTTTATACGGATATATATTTTCAAAGAACTCATCATTATCTTATTCTATAACCGTATTATTATGAATGTCGGGATTTTCTGATTTATGAACCAGAAATCGATATGCTTTACTATTAGTCGCATATCCTATGAAAACACAATCAACGGTTTTCGGTCCTATTTCTATCCTTTTGGGTTTAGGAACTTGCACTTTTGCCAAACACCTCCACACTTTAAAATAATTCAAGTTGGGCTTCCTTCCTTTCCATTTTTCATATGGAATGGATTGTGTTTTGCTATGGGGCACTCGATTTAATATTCGATTAGCCGTAAGAATGGCTTCCCCCCACAAGTTCTGTGGCAAACCAGAACTTATCAACAACGCGTTCATCATCTCCTTTAAAGTACGGTTCTTTATTTCAGCAATCCCATTGGATTGGGGCGTGTAAGGGGACATTGTTTGATGAATAATTCCATATTCTAAATATGTTTCTTCAAAAGGAGATTCATATTCACCACCCCTATCACTTCTTATCATTTTTATTTTCTTGTTAAGTTACGTTTGAACTTCACTTTTGTATTGATTGAATGCGTTTATTGCTTCATCTTTACTATTAAGTAAGTAAACATAGCAATATCGAGTACTATCGTCAATAAAAGTTATGAAATACTTCTTGCCACCGCGAGATGGTATTGACTTCATGTCACAAATATCTGTGTGAATTAAGTCTAAAGGATTTGAATTCCTTTCAACTGACTTATAAGGATGTTTAACAAACTTAGATTCCACACATACTTGACATNCCCGCGAGATGGTATTGACTTCATGTCACAGATATTTGTGTGAATTAAGTCTAAAGGATTTAAATTCCTTTCAACTGACTTATAAGGATGTTTAACAAACTTAGATTCCACACATACTTGACATTTTGATTTGTCGCATTCAAACTTAGGCAATACTTCCAAATTAATCATTTTTCGCAAGGTTTTATAATTGACATGACCCAAACGTACATGCCATAATTCATTTGACTCAAGTAAGTAAGACGAAGCTGAAATTTTATTATTGCTTTCAACAACCATTACATTAAGTTTGAAAAGGCCCTCAGTAAGGTAACCTTTTCCTACAAACATCTCATTCTTACTTATTACAACCTTGTCAGAAACAAATACACATTTAAAGCCATTCTTAACAAGAAGGCCAGTAGAGACTAAATTCTTCCTAATCTCAGGAACATGAAGGACGTTGTTCAAAGTCATCACTTTGCCGGAAGTCATTTTGAGAAATATCTTCCCACATCCTTCAATCTTCGCCTTTGAAGCATTTCCCATAGAAATCGTCTCATCGGGTCCAACAGGAGCATAAGTAGCAAAAGCTTCTCTAACAGCACAAACATGGCGAGTGGCTCCAGAATCAAACCACCACTCTTTAGGATTGTCCATCAAGTTGCATTCGGAAAGCATGGCACACAAGTCATCAACATCATCATGCTTTTAAACCATGCTTGCTTGACCCTTCTTCTTGTCTTTCTTTGGAGCACGACACTCCGTAGATTTGTGTCTGATTTTCCCACAGTTGTAGCAGTTTCCACTGAACCGCTTCTTGCTTGGGTTGTATTTCGGCCCAGAAGCCTTCTTCCTCTTTTTGTTCTCTTCAACAANCTTTTGAAATCCTTCCACAACGGAGGCAACTTCTCAATCATTGCTGCTACTTGGAATGCTTCATTGATGACTAGACCTTCAATGAAAATTCTATTAGTAAACATAATAAAATTAATACTACCAATATTAGTATTAATTCTACTTATACCTTCAGCAAGGAGATCGTGAATAATCACTTGCAATTCCTGGACTTGGGTAATAACAGACTTGCTATCCACCATTTTGTAGTCCAAAAACTTTGCAGCAACGAACTTCTTCAACCCAGTATCTTCAGTTTTGTGTTTCTTTTCAAGCGCTATCCACAGTTCTTTTGACGTTTCCACGCCACTGTAGACGTTATACAAAACATCCTCCAGCCCGCTTAGAATATAATTCATGCACAAAAAGTCTGAATGCTTCCACGCCTCAATCACGAGAAAGCGTTCAGCCTCTGGAGTTTCATCTGACAATACAGGAACATCTTCATTGATGAACTTCTGGAGACTTAGAGTAGTCAAGTAGAAGAACATCTTTTGCTGCCAGCGCTTGAAATCAAGCCCGAAATTTTTTTCGGGTTTCTCAGCCTGCGCCAATGCTGCCGGTGTTGTTCGGCTCGTTGAAGCATTGACAGTTACCATCAGAACATATTGGTTTCCGTTGTCATTGTCATTTCTGTAAAAGAATGACACAAACGTTAAAATCACGTATATTTTAATCTCTAAAAACCACAAAGGTTTTACTCCAGAAACAGTGAATATAACACAAATACAGAAAAATATTAAATTCCTTAAGCTTGTTAGTAATCTATATTTGTAAAACAATTTTGGAAAAAATTAAATAACATAAACAGAAATGTAAATGAAATAACAAAACCAATTTGAGCCCACTGAATTCACAGTGTTTCCTTAAGGAATTTAATCCCCTCCTAGTACCCAAGGTTATGGATTATTTCCTCCCAGGATAGAACGAATTACACATTGGTGTAGTGGTACTTCAAACCCCAGTGTTTCAGCGAACTCAAAGTTCGGTAGCAAATCACACTTACTGTTGCTTTCTTTGAAGATGAAAGTATGCAGAAAGAAGGAGGAGAACTCAGAAATTAGTATGTAAAATCTGAGAGAATGGACTTGTATTTATAGCCTAAGTTGGGCTGAAATCTGAAGAGGTGCAACTCTTCAGAATGGTTGTTTTTGCAAAACGACCATAGAATAAATGCCATGACATAATTGGCTATTTACTCAACAATAAACAGGGAAAATTGAAGGGTATTTAATTTTCTGTTACAAAAACAGAAAACTAAATATTAGATAATTGAAATGGATTTAATATTAATATTTTGTTATTAAATCAAATATTTAATAACATTTCTGTTAATATTTACTATTAACAAATAAATTTGGTCCAAAAATTAATCAATCGATCGATTATTTGACCAAATCAAAATCCAAATCCGAATACGAATCCGAAGCCGAAGTCGAGGCCGAGTCCGAGGCCGAGGACGAGCCGACTTCTCAACTCTTTATGAGCTAGAAGTAGAGCAGTTACTTATATACCCATCAAAAACCTTTTCCTCTTCCCATGTGGGACAATCAAGGAGGGAAACTCAAATATTTCATTTTTCCCAATACCCAATTTTTCCTCAAATTATTTTAAATTTGCATATATACCTTCAAAATCAGTTTTTATAATAATTGATATTTTTCCATATTTTTTATCAATTTATTTCTAATTTATCCAGTACGTTTATATCCAATAATTGATCATAAATTGTATTGAAAATAATTTTAAAATATTTCTTGGGTCAATATATCATTTTTATCCTATTAGGATTTTATTATTTCACAAATTAGCCAATTCAGCATTATTTGGTTATAATTACAACAACTTTGCAATTATGGCCTAATTATATATTTTATGCTATTTTAATTAAATAATTAGTCATTTGCATTTTAAATACTAGTTAATTACTTTAATTTCATTTACTAAGCATCAATTTCATTTTTTATAATTATTAACCATTTTTATTAATTATTTATCTATTAATTGGGTATTTAACAATTAGCCATTTTTATTTTAAATTATAGCCTAATTAAACCTGGTCCAATTAAATAACCCATCAGACCCCAAGCCCAATATCCTATCTACCCGGCCCAACTCAAAATCAATCTTGACCGTTGATCGAATTTGATCAACGGTCCAGATCTCCCCCTTTCATTAATAACCCCCTAATGACTACCCCCCTCTCATTTCATTTCCCAGGTCAATCGTCTCTCTATCTCCCTCTCTCTCTCTCTCTCTCTATCTCTGGCTCTCTCTAGAACCTTCTCACCTTTTCCCCTTCCGATGAGCCATGTTCATCTTCTCCGGCCACCATTCTCGCCGGAAACCATGACCTCTCACCACTCCTAGCCTATGTCTCACCCCACGTCGGCTTTGACACTGTCCTGAGGTCCTCAGGCAAACCTGGAGCGGTTCAACTCCTACCAATGGTCCTTCATGCCATTTTCCGGCCACCCATGGTCGTCCGAGTAAGGTTCTTACACTTTCCGGTGGAAACCGGTAAAACCTTGAATTTTTCTCTCCTCTTTGGGTTCTCTCTTCGAAACTCTAACTTCTAAAACCTCTGATCTTTCTAGATCTGTAACAGATCTATACATATCTCAAATTGTTTTGAGGTTTTCTTTAAGGGTTCTTTATTTTCCCTAAAACTATTTTTGTTTTCCAACTAGGGTTTCTAAAAAAAAACCTTTCTGCAAAATCGATTTCCTCGAGTATGCTTCTGTGATTCTGCTCATATTTTTAAACGGTTTTTGTTAAAAACTCTTTTTCATAATTTATTATGTTACAACATTAGTTTTAACACTGTATTATAATCTTAGGTTGGTATTTCTTGATCTATCTTTTGATTTGTATATGTGTCTGTCTCTCATGAATACGTCCTGGGTTTTCTATAATTTTTACCCTATTTTGCTCATTAGGATTCTTGATTTTGGCTTCTTCTGCTTATGCTGTAGTTGCTATGTTTAATCCCTCGAGTTGTTACTGTTTTGTTTAGATGAATCTCTAATCCTATGTGATTTCTTGCTACTATAGTCATTAGGGTTTCTGACTCTTTGATTCTCCCTGTTATATCATGTTCGTTTGTTAATTCCTTTAATCATTTACAGTGTGCTAGTATTGAATCCCTGATTCTATGTGATTTTACTTGAGTCTCTTATTTTCCTTTCCTATTGTGTGTTTACTTCGTGTACTCACAGGAATCAGTACTAATCCTGTTTAAACCCCTAATTTCCTGTAATTGATACCTCTCATTGATCTTTTGTGATGATTTCCTTACTGATATACAACCTTTAAATTATTTCCTTACTTATTTTGGTCAACTACGCTGTCCCACAGAGTCTTATGTTATTTCCTTAATTAAAATATTCTGAACCTAGTCTCGATTGCATGCCCCATACTTGTACTATGCTAAGTTATTTCCTTATATGTTATATGCATGTCACGTGTGAGAACTTTCCTTATTTTCTATCTGCCTACTAACTGTTTGAACTTAACCCCTTCAATTAAGGGATACTTATGCTGATTTTACACTGATTGATACTCCGTCCCTTAGTTACTGGTTAATTTGGATTCCTACCTTATTTGCTACATGTTTTCAAAACTATATATACATTACTTCTCATTAACAAAAAGGACACGAACTGATTTGGTTCAATAACTCTCTCTCACAACTAGAACCTTCTACTCTTTGTTCTCTCTTCTGTACTACTTGTTATTACTCTGAGTTAGCCGGTTGCAAGCCAAGGCTAACTATTGTGCATCTCCTACTTCCTGCTTTGTGTTACTGTCTTCTTCACTTCACTAGTATGTCCTAATTCAAATTTCAGTTCTCAAACCAACATGTTTCTATTACTGTTGCAATTCATTGTGTTTCTGACATGCTTTTATTTACTATTTTGTTGTTCAACATGTAACTAAAAACCCGAACTCCATTCACATGTTAAATTATACTGTATTTGTCATAACCAGCATGTCTTTATGTACTTGATACATGTTCTTATGTGAATCTCTCTATGCCTACGTTTGTGCATTAGTTTGATCAGGGCATCCTCTTTTGCTTAAGCTGTTTGATATTGTTATGTTTAGTCTGATCTTGTACTATGCTATACCCAATTCCTTGAACCCCCCAGGAATTTCTGACTATTTGTGCATACTCCTGCCTGTTACATGTTTACTACTTTGTACCTTATGTGTCCCTTAAATCCCATTACCCTGTTTGGGATTGATTGACTGTTATTGGTTCATTGTGTGATGCTGAACTTGTTTAGTGTTTCTGCTCTTTCAATCTGTTTCAGTGGTTAAACTTTTAGTCATAAAAACTATTTCAATTAAGTCTCTTTTCAAAAACTATTTTCTTACTCAAAGCTTTCAAAACCACGTCAAGCACTCTCACTCTACTCTTCGACTCTTAAGTTCTGCCCCCTTAGTGTGAGCACTGCTTTGGGGACCCTTGAGTTCCCTCTAAACTCTAACACACCAAGGCAGGCACTTCCACACTGCACTTACTCGTTTATGATTATGAAATCTGGGTGTGAGCACTGCCCGGGATCCCTTGAGGGCCTTAGGGAACTCTGACACACCCGGATTATGAGAAAGGCAGTGACACATCATATGGCAATGAGGTTCTGGAGATTTTGGGCTTGTACTGCAGGCTCCCTATAGATAACTTCTTACTTATTTTTTTCTCTTATTGTAATTCTGTATTCATGCTCAACAGCCTGTAATTAATTATTTGTAAGCAACTCTGGGGGTGGATAGTGAATAAGGGAAAGGTAACTATGCATGCTATAGATGTTAAAGGGTAGAAACCATGCTATTAAGTTTATATTCCCTATTTGAGCAATATAAATCATGTTTAGGACCCATATGTTCAAAATCATGCGTTAGAGATCAAGCCTCCTAGGTCGTATGCCTATTGTTTCGGTATATTCACCTTACTGCCACGCATACTTAGAAATCCTTCTTTAGGATAAACATTACTAATAAACATGTCATCTTCACATCTCCTAAAATCATGTTTAAACGCTGTAACGTTTCGTGCATCTAGAAAATCCTGCTTAGGTTCTGCATATGTATCATCCTGCATCTCTGCACATTAGATACCATGTCTTTAGGATTTCATGCTCGCTGAAACACCTAGTCTAATCACTGATCCATGAAAAAGGAATAAAAATAACTTCACCTAATTTTTTCGCAATAACTAATAATGATTCTGTGTTCTGAACCCCCCTAGAACAACATGTTTAAGTAACCTAAATTCAAACAATCTTCTTACTTCTGAAAACTGGTATATTGTCTCACTCCTAGGCAAGCCTTAGCCTGTTAAATTGTTTAAAACTAGAAACCTGCTTCTTTTGTGCATGCTGCCTAATACCCAACATGTTTTAAAATCAGTAGGCAAACTAATTAGGTCCTTCTCTGAGTTATGCAATAAATCTGTCTCTCTGCTTCTATCACTTAGATTCCATGCTTTAGGATATGAGTTAACAAACAGACTTTAATTGTGTTTGAGTCATGCTGATTCTTTGTACTATCTGTGGAGGTACTTGAGCCCTTACTTGTTTATATGATATCCCTTATCTGCAGTCCTATGTGTTCTTATATGTCTCTTTAGCAATTTACCTTTAAACTTGAGGGTCAGCCTAGAACCTCCTTGATAGGATAGAAGTCCTAAATCCCTCCGGGACTAATAGGAAAGGGACGGGTAAACAACATGCGATAGAGGTCGTGACCAACACTCGCTTTAATGACCTTCACGGGGGTGGGGGTGGGGGGGGGGGGGGGAAGGGTAGATATG
>ML261219.1:882-85940 GCA_005239495.1 Nicotiana undulata
TTAAATATCTTGTTGTTCTTATGTATTGAATGATTTTCATATATTTATGAAGTGAGTGTTTGTTATTTTAATTATTCTTGTTCTTTAATGTTTCCAAAGGGATTAGCTAACCCTAGGACTCGCCCATTAACTCCGAATTAGTTTTGGAAAAGATTATTTGGGGTTGGGAAAGATTAATTAACAAGAACTTGAGGCTTTAACCCTCATTTTATAGATTCTACCTAGGGATAGGATTGAACTACTTGTAGCCAAACTCGGAAGTGCTTAATCTCCTAATTGGGTTAGGGATAATTCAATTAGGAAGTCTTGTTAGTCTTTGGGAAAAGCTAATTAAGAAATGTTATCCATGGCTAATTAACATTACCCACTCATATTTGTAAAATCGTGAAATACATTGGATCGTTACTCGAGTGTAATACCCGAAGCATCGATACTTGTTGCCCTTGATCATTTTAAGTGCTTTCTAGGATAGTTTATAGTTCGCATTTAATTATAAACAACCATCAAAAACCCAAAATCATATTTGTTTGGCACTGCACAATAGGTGATAATTCTCTAGCATTCCTAACGCCCTCATATTGTTCTCTGTGGGATTCCACCCCAACCTTGTTGGGTTACTATATTTGACAACGATCGCTTACATTATTTTAAGGTGTAAATTGAGCGTATCAGTAGGTTTATCATCAACCTGAACAAAAACACACTGGGATACACGAAGATGGGTTTGATAGACTTGGGGGAACGATGCAACAATTGATTGGTTCCACTGGGAAAGTAACTAAGAGAGTAGACTCACACGAGTCAACAATAAAGAATATTGAGATCCAACTGGGACAGATATCGACGGCTCTGAATAATCGTCCCCAAGGGACGTTACCTGCAGACACACAAATCAATCCAAAGGAGCAGGGCCGAAACAACTAATGGTGGTGAGTCTACGAAATGGTAGATACCTAGACTTAGAGCAAGAGATTTCTCGCGAAAGAAGACCTACCGAGACACTTGTGGCAGAGAAAAAGAGGTTGTGAAAGAGACTGAGGCAGCACAAGAACTGATAGTGGAGGCAGTGCCTGAACAAGAAAAAAATCAAATCACAGGGAAGAAACGACCTCCAGATCCATTCCCACAAAGACTGGACAAGTATCAGAAAGATGAGCAATACAAGAAATTCTTGGAGATATTGAAGTAAATTCAGGTAAACATTACATTGATTGATGCTTTAAAGGAGATGCCTCGTTATGCGAAAATGATGAAGGACTTGATGTCTCACAAGTTCGACTTTCAAGACTTGGTCACACTTACACTGACTCAGACTTGCAGTGTTGTTGTGATGAGACCCATTGCTGAGAAGCTGTCTGATCCAGGGAGTTTCACAATTCGTTGCACAATAGGTAACTATGCTTTTGTTAAGGCACTGTGTGATTTGGGGGAAAGCATAAACCTTATGCCCCTGGCTATCTACAAAAGGCTGGGGATTGGATCTAGACCCACGTCCATGTTGCTACAGTTGGGTGACAGGAGAGTGAAGAGGCCCTCTGGTATTCTAGATGATGTATTAGTGCAGGTTGGGAAGTTGGTGTTCCCAGCAAATTTTGTCATTCTTGACTGTTGGGTTGACGAGAAAGTTCCTATAATTTTGGGGAGACCATTCCTGGCCACTTGGAGAGCTCTAATTGACTCTAAAAACTGGAGAGCTCAAAATGAGATTAAATAGTGAAGAGATAACATTCAACGTGCAAAAATCTATTAGGCGACCAAGTAAATTCGCCAATTTCTCTCTAATAGATGTCGTGGATGTAATTTTGGAGGAGGAAGATGAGACATTGAATATTCAAGATCCTCTAGTAGCTTGTCTCATGAACCTAAATGAAGCTAATGGAGAAGACTTAGCAGAATGGGTACTTGCTCTTGAAGGCAAAGGTTTTTTGAAGAGGGAGCTTGAATTTGAGCTATTTCACTTAGATGAAAGAAAAACTCCTTCGGCTAAGCCATCGATAGAAGAGCCCCCAAAGTTGGAACTGAAGCCCCTGCCAACCCATCGCAAGTATGCATTCTTAGGACCTAAATGAACTTTAATTTTTTTTATCTCATCTAGTTTGTCAAATGTGCAGGCAAAACAGCTTTTGCATGTACTGACAGAGTGTAAGACTGCCATTGGGTGGACCATTGCAGACATCAAGGGGATCAGCCCGACCTTCTGTATGCATATGATTCTATTGGAAGATGGGCACAAATCTTCTAGAGAACATCAAAGAAGGTTGAACCCCAACATGAAGGAAGTAGTGAAGCAAGAAGTTATAATGTGGTTAGATGCGGGAATCATATTCCCAATCTCTGACAGCAGCTGGGTTAGCCTAGTTCAGTGTGTACCAAAGAAGGGTTGAATGACGGTAGTGAAAAATGAGAAGAATGAATTGATCTCTACACGAACAGTCATAGGTTGGAAAATCTGTATGGATTATAGGAAGTTGAACTTGGCTATCCGGAAAGACCACTTCCCACTTCTATTCATTGATTAGATGTTAGATGGATTGGCAGGGAGGTCCCATTTTTTGCTTTCTGGATGGGTACTCAGGGTACATCAGATTTCTATTGCACCAGAGGACAGAGAGAAGACATGTTCACCTGCCCTTATGGAATTTATGCTTTTCGGAGAATGCCATTTGGCCTATGTAATGCACCTGCCACATTCCAAAGGTGCATGATGGCCATCTTCACGGACATGGTAGAGGAAATAATGGAGGTTTTCATGGATGATTTCTCAGTGGTGGGGAATTCATTCGATGATTGCCTTAAGAACTTGAGAAGAATATTGAAGAGGTGTATAGAGACAAATATGGTGCTCAACTAGGAGAAGTTCCATTTCATGGTACAGGAAGGTATAGTCTTGGGGCACTTAGTGTCAAGTAAGGGCATTGAGGTGGATCGTGCAACGGTTGACGTGATAGAAAAGCTTCCACCACCCACTTCCGTCAAAGCAATCAGAAGTTTCCTTGGACATGCCAGTTTCTATAGGAGATTTATAAAAGATTTTTCCAAAATTGCTAACCCCTTGTGTAAATTGCTTGAAAAGGATAACCCTTTTGTATTTTTCGATGACTACAGAGTAGCATTTGAAGAATTGAAGAAGAGACTGGTCACAACACCTATCATTGTTGCCCATGATTGGGAGAAACCATTTGAGTTGATGTGGGATGCAAGTGCCTATGTTATGGGAGCAGTTCTTGGGCAGAAAAAAGATAAAATCATGCATCAAATATACTATGCAAGTAGAACGTTGAGTGGAGCCCAGCTGAACTACATTGTGACCGAGAACGAGATGCTGGCAGTGGTGTTCGCGTTTGAGAAGTTCAGATCGTACCTGATAGGATCGAAGGTAATTGTTTATAATGATCATATTGCTCTCAGTACCTAATAGAGAAGAAGGAGTCAAAACTGTGCTTGATTCGTTGGGTGCTACTGCTACAAGAGTTTGACTTGGAAATCCGTGACTGTAAGGAAACGGAAAACCAAGTAGCTCATCACTTTTCTAGACTGAAAGGAGTTGAGAAAGCAGTTGAGGTAGAAGAGATTCTGGAAACCTTCACATATGAGAAACTACTAGCCACAAGTCTTGAGGAAGCGCCATGGTATGCAGACATCGAAACTATCTGGCGAGCGGTATAGTTCCTTATGACCTTTCCACTGTCCAAAAGAAAGAGTTCTTTCGTGATTGCAGCGTGTATTATTGAGATGAACCTTACTTGTTCAGGATTTGTATTGACAACATGATCCAGAGATGTATCCTTAAAATAGACCAGTCTTCTATTTTGCAGGCATGTCACGCATCAGCATACATTGGACATGTCGGAGGAGTCAGGACAACCGCGAAAGTTCTGGAGGAAGGCTTCTACTGGCCAACAATGTTCGAAGATGCACATTTATGGGTAAAGGACTGTGATGAATGCCAGCAAACCGGGAATATTTCCCGTCGACATGAGATGCCTATGAACCCAATTCAGGAGGTGGAAGTGTTCGATAAATGGGGAATCAATTTCATGGGGCCCTTCGTCAGCTCATACGGCAACAAGTACATACTCGTCGTTGTGTACGTGTCCAAATGGGTTGAAGATGCAACACTCCCTACCAATGATGCAAAGGGGGTAATTAGGTTTTTGAAAAAGAACATATTCACCCGATTTGGCACTCCAAGGGCGATAATCAATGACGGAGGTACTCATTTTTGTAACCAAGCCTTCAAGAAGTTGCTAGAGAAGTATGATCTACGCCATAAGGTGGCCATTCCATATCATCCACAGAAATGTGGGCAAGTGGAAGTGTCAAACAGAGAAATAAAGAGTGTGTTAACTAAGACTGTGAATGCCACTAGAACGGACTGGGCGAGAAAGTTAGATGATGGAGTCTGGGCTTATCGAACTGCTTTCAAAACACCAATTGGCTTGTCGCCATACAATTTGGTATTTCGGAAAGCATGTCACTTGATAGTGGAGTTAAAGCATAGATCTTGGTGGGCACTGAAACAGTTAAATCGACATAGATGTTACGGGAAAAAGTAGAGTCACATAGTTGCATGAACTTGATGAGTTCTGTTATCATGCTTTTAGAGCACCAAATTGTACAAAGAGAGAATGAAGATGTTACATGATAAAAACATTATTGAGCAGAATTTTAAACCCGTAGATAGGGTATTACTATACAACTAAAGTCTAAGGCTATTTCCAGGCAAACTAAAGTCACGATGGCCAGGGACATTTTGTGTGGTTAAAGTACACCCCATAGCTGCTAATGAGATTGCAACAGAGAATGACTCTCGCGCGTTCAGAGTCAATGGGCACATGTTAAAACATTATGTGGGCATGGATGAAGCAATTGGAGTGTTAATGACCCATTTGATTGAGCCTTAGAGGTTGAGCGAACCTTAAAACGCGCTTACCTGCGTCGTGATGTGACTTTAAATCAGGCGCGGCATGGGAGGCAACCTATTGAATTGTTGTAATCATTGTGTCGTGACTTTAACTTTGGCTCTTCTTAGGAGGCAACCCATGATTTTCTTCTTTTGTTTTTCTTTGGTTGTTATATTTGATGTTGAACGTTACTAATCGAACTACTAGTGTGCAGGGCAAGAATTGTGCGCATCGGAAGGAGTCGGGGGTCAATATTAACCCGGGACGAGGTAAACTTGAAGAAAAGATGAAAAATTTGTCGGAGACGGTGATCCGCGACCGCGAATTGGACTGCGGATCTGACTGCGAATTTTGGGAGTTACACTATTTTGGATCTGCGGCCGTGGATTGGACCGCGGACTCGCACGCGGATTTTGGGAATTGTTCTGCCTCAAGTCCGCGACCGCGGTCTTGGGCGCGAATTGGGGCATGAAATTTTGGACATATTCTGACTAGCATCAGTGATCGCGGAGCTGGGCGTGGATGGGGCGGACTCCAGGTAAGTATAATTGTATTTTTTATTTTAGTTTTTTTTATTATTTCTTAACCCCTCCCCTAACCTAAAAATTCCCAACCCCTTAAATTATCTCCCCACTTTCCCACTCCTCTTCTCCTATTCAACTAAAACTCTCCCCCTTCCCCATAATTAAAATCAACCATATTCCCTCCTCCCCTTCCCCCATATTCTCCCTTCAACACTAAAACTCTCCCCCCCTTCTTCTCTTCTCCGTCCAGCAACGCTCCAACTTCCATCCTTCTCAAGATTTCCAAGAAACTACATGATTTTACTCCTCTTTCTTAGTATTGTTTCCTTTTTATGTTTATTTTCAGTTTTTGTAGTGATTTTTCTCTTCAATTTGTCTTATTTTATTTTTTAACGTATGTATGGGGTAGTAAAATCACGGGTCTTGTCTATACGAGTTAGATTATGGTGTATATGTGGTGCGTGAGGCCACTAGATTTGGTATGGGAGGCTTGGTAACTCCATTGGGTTCTTTGTGCTACTTTGTAGCCATATGCACACTAGGTGTTTGTTGATTTGCCTCAATGATCACTAAATGAAAATTGTGACCATTGTGCGAGTGAAGTCTGCGTAACCGCCTTTGGTTCGCAAAATTCGCCCCATACTAATAATGGTGTTTGTTGTGTTAGGTACAATGCATCCCTAATGGAAGATACGCGCTGCAGGAGCCTCGTCTAGTGGGAATGGAGGTTCATCTAGAGCATGGGCACCTGCTAGCACAAGCCAATTTGATTTGTTTACAGAGCGGCTCAGGATCGTTTTAGTGATAAGGCTACGAAAAAGTATTTACCCAAGAGAGCCATTGACAGGGTATCCCTCTAAGTTGAATGCCCAAATATATATCGGGAATTGGTTAGGCGTCGGCTGGACATCGTCTTTGAAGAGCCGGTGGAGGGTAACATGATGCTTGTGAGGGATTTTTATGCCAATTGCCCTGAACATGTGGAGCGGATATGCACTGTGAGACAAACAAGGGTGGATGCCTCACTAGCTGCCATCAGACGAGTGTATCATTTTCCGGTATTTAATGGGGCTGAGGATTATCATGAGACGTACAAGAAAGAGCCCATCACTTTGAATTTATTTTTCCAAACTATTTGTGTACCAGGCAAAGAAATAGTATGGTGTACGCCTGGGAGCGTCTTGAATTCATCATCCCTCACTTTTGAGGGTAAGTTCTGGTTGTACATAATCAACAGTCGATTATTTCCATCTCACAACACTACGACGTAATTGGACCAAGGGCGACATCGATTTGGTGCTTTATGAATGGCCACGATTTTGATGTGGCCCAGTTTATCCAGGTGGAGATGTTCGTCTGATCACCTATGAAGAGGTATAGATTTTACTTACCATCTCTTGTCACCAGATTGTGCAGAGTGGCGAGGGTGCCCGAGAACCCCAATGCAGATGGGAAGGTTCCAAAGGAGGCTATGTTCCGGGCCGACAAAGTGACCACCAGGAAGGACCCGGTGGCACTTGGAGTAGATCACAGTGACAACTCGGATGAGTCTGAGGATGGTGATGACAGTCAGGAGGAGGCTCCGCATGACTCGCCCCCACAGTAGCAGATCGCAGAGGAGGCAAGACCATCTTAGGTCCGCCGAAGTACTCGCATGACAGCTATGTAGCAAGAAATGGTTGGGCTGCGCACTTCAGTCACAGAACTGGGGGCTAGATTTGATGCTTTGGCTACCCAAAGTGAGAAGTCCGAAAATAAGATCATGGGCTGGCTGTAAGCACTAGAACGAGAATGTCATCTCGACCCTGGCACCGTCTCCGACAAGAACTGATTCACCAGGGAAGTCCATTTACCTTACTTGTTTTATTTTACATGACATGGGGACATGCCAACCTTTTATGTGTGGGGTGGGGAATGTTGTTGTATGTTGTATATAGTTGGTTTTGTAGTTTCTTTTGATAAATTAATTGTGACTTGGCCCGACGATGGATATCACTTGACGGGTTTCTTGAGGGACTAAAGTCGAACAAAAAAAAAGATTTTTCTTTTGTAGTAGTGTATCAACTCTCCCTTGGTTTTTCTTTAAACCAAGGTTCTTTTCCAAGGGTTTTATTTGAATCGGATGTAGTTAGTTTTTTTATATTTTATAGTAGGAACTTATGGGCGATGGGAAGAGTTGAAATAGGATCCCTTAACTCCATGATGCCTTTAATATAAGGACTAGTTTAGTGTGACGCTTAGGCTCATTGGTTGACTCTTGTGAGAAGGCCTTAAAATGTGTGTTCTTAGTTTGGCTTAAGTACCCTGAGCGGAGTGTCTGATTATCTAATCTGGATTGAGTTATGTGCCATGTGTGTGTTAGGCTTGTTGTATTCTGTGCTTGACATTTAACGTCTAGAACTTGCCATGTGTGTCTGTAAAGCGAAATGGTAGTCTTATTTGGTCTAGGAAGTGATATAGGCATTTCTTTGTTGAACCATTTATATACATATTCCACCCACCTAATTGCAATTTACCATAGTTAACCCCTTTGAGCCTGTAATCATGTTTCCTTGGCAACCACATTACAAGACCTATCCCTTGTTTGAATTGACCATTTGTTTGAACCGTTTACCTCTCGTAAAAACTTGATCACCATGAGTATATAAAGGATAAATTTTGGGGTAGTTGATGAAGCTTTTGAGTGGAACTGGGAAATAAGGAGAAAGGCATATCTTGTTAGAAAAACCACTCGTGAAAAAAGAAGGAAGAAAGAGAACATTGTGAATAATAATGTATGATATTGAGTGGTAATAATCCTTTGGGGGGGGTTTTAAGGAGATTGTGCTAAATGAAGTGTGGGGTGGTATGTGTGGGTTTACAAGATGAAAATATTGGTTTAACATATATGTGCACTCGATGGTAAAATATATCTATTAAAGTGCTTAGGGAGGTAAGTCTAGAGCTCTGACTTAGAGTAAGTAAGTCAGTTAAAGACATTGCGTGGCTAGGGAGAGTCCACTCTTGAGGTGTGGATGTTACACTAATGTAGTTAATCATTGTGAAATATTCTTGGTGTGATGAGTATGGAAGTTGCTTAGTGAAGTTAGGCCTGTAAAGTGTGGTTTTATTGCTCGAGGACGAGCAATGGTTTAAATGTGGAGTGTTGATAGTATCCTGTATTGTGTAATTTAGAAGTTATTTACACTCTAATTTAACTGCACTTTATTGATGTATGAATGTTAAAAGATAACAAAATGCTCTAATTGAGAAATTTATGTTTTGCAAGAGCCACTCCGTGCTAGGAGGGAGATAAAGACTATTTTGGAGTCATTATGAATGTACAACGCCAATAAAAGGTTAGACTGCGCGAAAAGAAGCGAGAAAAGTAAGCAAATTTATAACAAGCATAGCGGAAAGGACCCCGACAATAGGGGAAATCATAACCTTAGATCATTCCAATTATTGTCTACAACACGTTCATAGTTAGTTCTTACTTATTACATTCTCATTAAATAATAGTTAGATAGTAAACATCCAATTTGTTGTTTAAATATCTCGGAATGTTGATTGCGTGAAATTGTGTGAGTCTGATAGCTGTGATTGATAGGTTAATTCCCTGTGGGATTCGACTCCGGACTTGTTAACCAGAATATATTTACAGCGACCGCTTTGTCCTTTTTATAAGGCATAGTTGGGCGTGATCAATCGCATTAGAGAGCGCCAGTATAATGATCCCTATTTGCTTGTACTTAAGGACACGAGTCAGCACGGTGATGCCATGGATGTTACTATTGGGGATGATGCGGTGTTGATGATGCATGGTCGGATTTGTGTGCTCAATGTAGATGGGATACGTGAGTTGATTCTTGAGGAGTCCCACAGCATGCAGTATTCCATTCGTCCGGGTGCCGCGAAGATGTACCAGGACTTGAGGCGACATTATTGGTGGAGGAGAATGAAGAAGGATATAGTGGGGTTTGTAACTCGGTGCCTTAACTGTCAGCAGGTGAAGTATGAGCATCAAAGACCGGGCAAATTGCTTCAGAGGCTCAAGATTCCAAAGTGGAAATGGGAGAGTATCACCATGGATTTTGTAATTCGGCTTACCAAACCTGCACACGTCATTCCAATTGAGACTAGTTATTCTTCAGGGCGGTTGGCTGAGATTTACATCTTCGAGACTATTCGCCTTCACAGTGTGCTAGTGTCTATCATTTCAGATTAGGGCACACAGTTTACATCGTAGTTTTGGATAGCTGTGCAGCGAGAGTTGGGAACCCAGGTAGAGTTGAGCACATCATTTCACCCTCAAACACACAGAAAATCTGAGCGCAGTATTCAGATATTGGAGGACATGTTACGTGCTTGTGTCATTGATTTTGGGGGTTCTTGGGATCCGTTTTTTCCTCTTGCGGAGTTTACCTACAACAACAACTACCAGTCGAGCATTCAGATGGATCCGTATGAGTCTTTGTATGGGAGACGATGTCAATCTCCGGTGGGTTGGTTTGAGCTGGGTGAGGCTAGGATATTGGGTACTAACTTTGTTTAGGATGCTTTGGACAAGGTTAAATTGATTTACGATCGACTTCGCATGGCACAATCCAGACAGAAGAGTTACGCCAATAGGAAGGTTCGCGATGTTACTTTCATGGTTGCAGAGAAGGTACTAATCAAGGTTTAACTCATGAAGGGTGTTATGAGGTATGGTAAGAAGGGCAAGTTGAGCCCTCGGTATATTGGTACATTTGAAGTACTTCAGAGGATTGGAGAGTTGGCTTAGAAGCTTGCCTTTCCACCTAGATCTCTAGTGTGCATCCAGTATTTCGTGTTTCTATGCTCCGGAAGTACGTTGGCGATCCGTTCATGTTTTGGATTTTATCACGGTTCAGTTAGATGATGATTTGACTTATGATGTGGAGACGGTGGCCATTTTGGATCGACGGGTTCGAAAGTTGAGGTCAAAAGACATAGCTTAAGTGAAGGTGCAGGGAGAGGTCAGCTAGCTGAGGACGTTACTTGGGAGACCAAGTAGGAGATGCGAAGTAGATATCCACACATATTTGAGTCTCAAGGTATGTTTCTAGACCTGTTCGAGGAAAAATATTTGTTTAAGAGGCGGAGGATGTAACAACCTAGCTGGTCATTTTGAGAGTTATACCCTCGTTCCCCCATCTAATGTTTATTCCCTACTTAATTTTTGTTATGTGACTTTTCGGGATTGTTGGTTTGGGTCCAGAGAGGTTTCAGATATTGAGACACTTAGTCTCAAGGTTGAAAGTTTAAGTTGAAATGGTTGACCAAATGTTGACTTATGTAGACAACGGGTTTTGATGGTTCAATTAGCTCCGCATGGTGATTTTGGACTTAGATGCATATCTGTTGTTGATTTAGGCTTGAAATGGTGAATGTCAGAAATTTAGAAGTTTTAACTAGAGTGGACTTTGTCGATACTGGGCTCGGATTGGGGTCCCGGAAGTTAGAGTAGGTCTCTAGTATCATTTGTGACTTGTGTGCAAAATTTGAGGCCAATCAGACGTGATTTGATATATTTCGGAATCGTTTGTAGAATTTGGTAATTCCTTAGTTTCATTAGACTTGAATTAGGGTGCGATTCATTTTTGATTTTGTTTCATGAGATTTAAGGGCTTGCCTAACTTCATATCGTGTTTTAGGCCTCGACAGAATATTTTTTTTTTTTTAACAAATTTAACTACTAGGTTGGATACCTAGTAGTCGTTTTATTAATAATAATAGCAAATATAAAACATGAATGTTGTCCTACTAACTAGGACGATAAACTTTGAGACTACATAAGATCTAGTATCAAAATTGAGCTTGTCACGCCCAATAGTGATATAGCAAAATGAAAATCTACTAAAACTAGCTAACAAACTTAAAAATAGTCCAAATAATATCTTGTGTAGCCCAATATGACTGCTGCATATGCCTTGCACTCTTAGCCCAAAACATCAATTTTTACTCTTGCATTTGTATCCCCTTTGATTTCCAGGCCATCCATTTCTGATTGGCCCAATTACGTTTCCTTCAACTCCCAGGCCCAAATCCTTTAATGAGTAGCCCAGTAAATAGCCATTGATCTGGGCCAATATTTTGAGCCCAAGTCTTATAAAACACAGCCCAAGCGAGAATTGCGTATATCTGTAATAACACCCTACAGATTTCATTTCATTTCTCCAGCCTTCACTCTCACTCGTTTGCCCTAGTTCCTTCCTCTTGGTTGTCACGCCAGTCCAAGATCCTTGTCTCCAAGATGGTAAGTCCCTCCCTCTGATCTCATTTGTTTCCTTTTTGTTTAGATTTAGCTTTTTCATTACTGATTTGTTTATCTTTGTTTCTTTACTCTCTTGCCCTATCTTGTTCCTGTCCATGGCTATTACTGTACAAGAAACACGAAGATGAGCTGGTAAGTTTCTTATTCTTCGCTTGTGTGTTTCATTGCTTGTTTGTCTTTGATGTTCATCTTTTCTCCTTGATTTGATGCTGACTACTCGTTCATTTACTTGCCCTATCTTCTTCTCTTCGAGTTCCACTGTATCTGTTCCATATCGACGCCGATGAGCTGGTGAGTAGTTCAATCGGAGCTTTTCTTTTCCATTTCTGCTGTGACTTAGTTTTTTCTTCCTTCTCATTATTTTGTTCCTTGTTATTTCAGGGTTCCTGCCGGTGAGGATTGAGGTAAACTCAGCTGCTGTTGCAAGGTTCATGCCGATGAGGAGTGATGTCAAACCAGCTGATTCTCCATTATGGTGTAGCATCTGTATTGTCCATATCCAAGCCACATGTACATGTTCTTCTTCATCTTTTTGTTTTATCCTTTTTACTTGATTGTATTCTATTGTTAGATTCCTGTTTGTGTTCTTGTTCCTTGTGCATGCCACTTTATCTCCCCCTATGGACTGATTTGTTGGTAGAATCACCCTTAGGGGTCTTAATTGTTGACACATTGATGTTCCTGATTTGGTACCTGCAAAAGAGAATATTCCAAAAGAATTTTCGAGGGGTTTCTTAAGGTAAGTCACTTGTGATTTAATTTAATCTATAATTATTTTTCCCTGTTAATTTTCCCACCTAGATGGTGTGGTTTTGAGGTGTAATTTTGGGAGTTGAGGCTAGGGATTTGGAGAGTTTAAATATGGGATTTAGGGGTCGATTCGGTGTTGGATTTTGGTAAATTTGGTGCGGTTGGACTTGTGATTGATTGAGCTTCCGGATTTTGTGACTTTTTTTGATCCCGATACATAAGCCCGAGGGCCGACTTTTTAGTGTCTTTTTGACTTTTAATTAAAAACATAGTAATTTCATATGGATTTTTTTCCTTTAGCTCGTGTTGATTGTATCGAACTATTTGTGGCTAGATTCGAGGCATTTGGTGGCCATTTTACGAGGCAAGGGCTTGTTGGAGTAGAGTTTCGTACAGTTTTAGGTAAGTAACACTTCTAAGCTTAGTTCTGAGGGTATGAAGACCTGAATTTCGTGATTTTGTGAATGGTGTGAGGTGGTGCATTTGCTAGGTGACGGGCATGTTGGCGTGCACCGTGTGTATTGTGATTTAGTTGATTCCATGGAAATGTCTAGCTATCTTATCTGAACATCTTTACTATACTCTATGTGTTAGAGCACTTGAGCTGTAATCCATTCTATAAATCATGTTTGGGCGGTATGCTGGTACTATTGGGACCCACAGTGGTCGTACTTTGTTGTTGAACTAATTGCTTAATCTTTCAATTTGTACTTGGTAACAACTATTTCTTGAATATTATGTCTCAGCCTCTGTTGTCATTACTTGTTAAATCATATCATCATTCGTGGGTTGACTAATATGATTCTGGTGAGCCCGAGAGACTGGAAAAGTTATTGGCTGAGTGAGGCTGAGGGCCTATTGTGAATGGTATTTATGGGATCGGGCCGCACGCCGCAGGAAGCTTATTGATTCATGTCAGGATTTGGCTTATTATAGCGCTTGGTCTGGATCGGCCCCTCCGGAGTTTGCACACCCACAATGGACGCAGTGCTAGCAGTTATGATATGTGGGGTGGATCTGCCCTGTTTATTTGCATGTGGGATGGATCTTCCCTCTTATGTCTTATGTTTTACTGTGAAATCTGAAAGCATGTAAATTTTTGTACCTTCATTTGAAGAATATAAATATCTGAGATATCATTGTCATATTTTATGTAATTTTCCATACGGCAAAGTGGACCTAAATAATAGGACTTGGCACTACTTTCAGTCCAAATGTTAGATTTGTTACTTATGGAGTTGGTTGTACTCACGCTACACCCTACACCTCGTGTGCAGATCCAGGTGCTTCCGGTTACGACGGTTGTTGATTTGCATAGGCCTGACCTTCGGAGATCATCGGGGTAGCTTCTTGGTGTTCTCAGACCGCGACTCTCCTCCTTATCTTTCAGTTTATTTATTTAGTTTTGCTTCTAGACAGTGTACTGGACTTTGCCATTTCGTACATGCTCATATACTCAGTGACACCTCGATTTTGGGAAGAATTTATGCATTGAGTTATGATTTTCCTATCCTCTATTTAATAGATTTTCCTTTATTTAATTTTTTTTAGTTTCTTTCAAAGAGTTAAAGTGGTGGAAATGTGTGAATAGTAAGCTTGCATAGTACCATAATAGGCGTCATCACGACAACACCTAGTCTCTTAAACTAGGTAAGCCTATCACCATGCGGAATAATTGAAATAACAACTTAAAATATCAAAACTACAACAACTGCATAAATAAAGTTTGTATCTCAAGATGTAAAACTCCCAAAACCTGGTGAAATATAAGCCACAAGCTCTAAATACAGTGTTGAACAATCCTATACATCGATGTCTATAAAAGTGTAATGAAATAAGGAAGCACATGATAGAAGGAGACTCTGAGGCCTACGGACGCGGGCATGTGTACCTTGAAGTCTCCAAAAGAAAGCTCAGCGCATTAGTACTGGGACTGATAAGATGTACTTGGATCTGCACCAAAGCATGTGTAGATGCGTAGTATGAGTACACCGCAATGGTACCTAGTAAGTGCCAAGCCTAACCTCGATAGAGCAGTGACAAGGTCAGTTCAAGGCCCTACTGAAGATAATAAGAAACAAGACAGAAGATGTAATGATATAATGATATTGGCAAAGGAAGTGAAACAATAAAGATACGGAAAGTTAACAACACAGAATCAAGACAGTTAATACAACACGGAAGGAAAACAAGGATTTACATGTGAAGGAAACAACAACCAAAAAAATATGGCAAGTAAAGAAAGATTAACAAGGGCAACAACGGAGGTACCGCCTCATAGTCCCAAATAACAAAAGTAACTCACAATCTTTTCTTATATCATCGCGGGAGCCTTTACATGTTGAAAACTATTTTCTTGAAATAGCACCCCTGCGTTTTAGCCCACCTTATCACACTGCATGGATTCTAGTAGTTCCCCTACTAGCCACGCGTATCAAGCCCACCTTATCTCACCGCATGCATCTCAACACCCAGACCTTATACAACTTCATGTGTAACAATAGTAACAACGGCACGACAAAAACTCGTGCAAACAACCAAACAATCCTCTCAACAATAACACGAATGTCAAAACATAACAGCTCAATAAAATGATATTTCACAACTTACACTTTCCCTCAATAGAAATCACGACATTTGCAACTCAACACAAAACTCAACCGCAACATATTTCATGGATAGCAAATTTCAAGTAAAGAATCTCACATCTAAATAATGAATACATAATTAAGAAAGCAAGTAATTCAACTAAACATGTAGTACAAGTTCCAAATAATAGATAAGACAAGTATACATGTGAAATTAGACTAAACATGGTGGAAGTAACATGTTAAAGTAACTCAATTAAAGTATGAAAAAGAAATTACGTAGCTAAAACCGAAATCTCAACGTTTAACCCGTATACGCACTCGTCACCTTGCGTACACGGCCTCCACATATCACAATTGACGCAACAATACCAAATTCTAAGGGGACTTTCCCCCACACAAGGTTAGAAAGCCACTTACCTCAAACCATGCTAAATCAATCAATTAGAAATCCTTTCCCATGATTTTCCAATTCGGAACAACTCGAATCTAGCAAAAACAATTTCATACTATGAATATAAATGTAGAAAACTACTTTAAATAATGAAATTATGAACGTAGCAAAGATGTAAAAATCTCCCCAAAAAGCCAACCAGGGCCTGCGCCTCGGAACCCGACCAAAATTACAAAAATTGAACACACATTCGATATCGAGTCCAACCATACAAGAATTATTCAAATCCGATCTCATTTCGTCTTTCAAAACTCAAAAATATAGCCTAAGAAGTTCTATCACTTTTTCCCAATTTATCCAATTCAAATCCCTTTTACATGATAAAAATCAATGATAAACTAGTGGAATTTAATGAAAATCCAATTAAGAACTCTTACCCCTACAATCCCTCTGAAAATCTCTCAAAATATCGCCTCAAACCAAGCTCTCTGAGTCCAAATTGTTAAATATGAAATAAACCCCCGATTCAAACTTAAGTTCCGCTGGCCAGTTACTTACACATCGCGATCGCGGAATTTCCTTTGCGATCGTGAAGAAAAATATTTCCATCAACTCAAAAACCTTATACGCGAATGCGGGAGATTGGCTGCGAGCGCGGTGAGAATTTTGCAAAGCTACAGATCGCATGCACACCTTAGCGATCGCATAAAGCAAAGCATCCACCTGCCCAGATCCTCTTTCCTTCAGTGTGAACGCGGCAACTGCCACGCATTCGCGTTTCACTGATCTCTCAAGATTTATGATCGTGTATAACTTCACGCGATCACATAGAACAAATTTACGCCTGCCACTCTCAAAGCTCCCTGGTTGCCGCCCACTATTCGCGATCGCGTAATAGGAAACCAGAACTTCAGCAATTCCTAAATGATCTGTAATGCGCCGAAAATGGTGAGAATCACACCGAGGCCCGTGAGACATCATCAAGCATACCAAAAAGTCCTAAACACCATACGAACATGCTCGAAGTGTCAAATCACATCAAACAACACTAGAATCACGAATTGCACATCGATTCAAGCCTAGGAACTTATGAACTTCCGAATTACTAAACCAACGCCGATTCATACCAAAATGACGCCGATTGAGCCCAAAATTTGCACACAAATCGTATATGAGCTTACTGACCTATTCCAACTTCTGAAATTGGGATCCTACCCCGATATCCAGAAGGTCCACTCCCGGTCAAACTTCCCAAATTCCTCCAATTTCTAACTTTCGCCAAATCATGCTGAAACAACCTACGGACCTCCAAATCAACATCCGGTCACGGTCCCTACGACCAAAATCACCATACAGAGCCATTGGAGCCATCAAAGCTTCATTCCGGAGTGGTATTCACACAAGTCAAACTACGGCCAACTCCGACGACTTAACCTTCCAACTTAGGGACTTTATGTCCTATTTAACTCTGAAAGACACCTGAAACCAAAACCAAACACCCGGGTGAGTCACGTGACCATAATATAACATAGAAGAAGCATAAATTAGTGGATTGAGGCTAAGATACTCTAAACGACCGGCCGGGTCCTTACATATTGTGTAATTGTTGGATTATTACGCTAAAATTACGGGTTCTTATTTTTTATGTGCAAAAATATGGATATAAGTTTATAACCACCTTTCATGTCAAGCCAATTTGCAAGTGTTACAAATTTGATACATCTACAACAACATACTATAAGCTAAAAATAAATTTTATACAACTAAGTATATAATATACTTATAACTTATACACAACATTCATACATCTTTTTCTCTAGTTAAATACAACTACAACATCATACAACTTAAATACAATTTTCATACAAATTTTATATAATGTCTTTTATGTGTATTTTGTATATGATTTATATATATTTTGTATGTGGTATGTTCTTCTTTCTCTCTGAAATTACAACCAAAACTTGCCCTCTTAATATAATTTTGATACATATTAACAACTTTAAGTAAAAAAGATAGTATTTATAACTTAAAAACAAATTTCATACAATAATTCATACATTATACAACTGTAACAACAAATTTTCGAGTCGAGAAAAAATAAATAATCAATACCGGAAAATTGCATAACAAATGTAGTATTTGATTTCAATAAATAAAAGTGTTACAATCTCTATGGTATTCCTCTGATTCTTCAAGAATGTAAAGTATCTTGGTGAGCTTGACTTTGATTTGATTCAAGGGCTTGTAAAGCTTAATCTTGAATACCATTTTTGAACTTGGAGTTGGATTTGAGCACGAACAAGTAACTTGATCTTGAACGCCTTGGTATTTGATTTGCCTTCGTTCTTGATCTTCAATTGAACTTGTAGCTTGAGTTCTTGAGTGCTTGAGTTCTTGAACTTGTAGCTTGTAGAGAAATCTGCGGTTGTTTGATCCACGAGCTCTCTGCTTGCTTCTTGTTATAACTTCTGGTATCTTTTTTGGGTTATGAAGAACCCTATTTATAGTTGCTGAAGGGAGGAGTTGTGATTAGAACAAACTCTTTCCGACCAATCAAATTGAAGTGTGACATGGCCGTATTTGATTGGCCATAACATGTCACTTGCACACGTGGCGTGATTCATTGGCCTTTTAATGTGACATGGCATGCCTTGTCATTTTGACACGTGGCATGGTCCTATTGACTCTTTCATTTGACTTGGCGTGCCACGTCATTTGACACATGGCACTAGGCCTCTAGGAAGATGATATTTTGGGCCTAATAAAGTGGGCTCATCATTTGTAGCTAGATTAAGTGACTAGCCCAGTTAATATTTATTGGACTTAAATAATTAATTCAATTATATTATCCCATAATATTTATTTGAACTAATATATTTAAAATGGTTCAAAATTTTTTATTGAATTTATATTTAATAAAATTTGCATGCCTACAAATGCCCCATATTTCAAGACTTGCCGATATATAGATATGTATATTTTCTAAGACTCGTCTTGAAGTATCGAGAAAGTTTATTTTTTTTGTTACATCACCCCGTGAAACTTACTTCTAACAACATCTTTGCACTTTGTAATATAGGGAGACAAAATAATATTTGCAGGCCAAACTTTAATACTCATTTTGATACGTTGTTAGATTTGCTTCACACCAGTACTGTGCATTGTAACTTCCATATCACATTTCTATTAAAGGAGAAAATCCCATGTGGGCAAAATGTAAGATCACATATTCCAATATCTCTTGGGAACATAAGACCGTGATTATCAAATTGTTTCCTTCTCGTATTTGAATTCTTGACTCCTTCAGCTAACTTACGTGAGAAATCTCCTTTTCCTATTTAAACTTTGCTAGCCAAATTCTTTTAGGAGACAACTTTTTAAAATTGTCCCATATCGCAGCAACATCCTCAATTAGCCGTATAGGAGATCTATATAAACCCCATGCTCCTGTGATTATTATGCATCAATCCGCAATTCGCAAACCTGCTGTAACTCATATCAGACAGATAACATTTTTTTTTCTCTTTTTTTTTAGGTCAAACGAAAAGGATTTGTTCTTGATCAACGAGATAATCCATGCATGAAAGTAATAACCTTAGAGTTTGAAGGGGTGGGTACTCATCCTTGCCCGAGTATCGGAGAGATTACTCTCAAAATGGCACGACCACCGGAGAGATTACTCTCAATGTGACCCGACTAGTGAAGAGATTACTCTCAAATGACTCGACTATCGGAGAGATTACTCTTAATACGGCCCGAATACCGGAGAGATTACTCTCAATGTGGCTCGACTACTGGATGGCCCGACTACTGGAGAGATTACTCTCAATATGGCCCGATTATCGGAGAGATTACTCTCAATGTGGCCCGACTATTGGAGAGATTACTCTCAAAATATCCCGATTACTCTCAATATGGACTGACTACAGGAGAGGTTACTCTCAATGTGGCCCGACTACTGGAGAGATTACTCTCAATATGACCCGACTACCGGAGAGATTACTCTCAATGTGGCCCGACTACTGGAGAGATTACTCTCAATATGACCCGACTACCGGAGAGATTACTCTCAATGTGGCCCGACTACTGGAGAGATTACTCTCAAAATATCCTGACTACTGGAGAGATTACTCTCAATATGGCCCGACTACTGAAGAGATTACTCTCAATGTGGCCCGGCTACTGGAGAGATTACTCTGAAAATGACCCGACTATCGAAGAGGCCAACTTAAGGTGCAAAGGGACTCACATGTCCACCTTAACATTGGAAAGTTATAGTTCCTTTTAAGGACAAAACCACGAAGAGGCCAACTTAAGGTGAAAAGGGACTTATATGTACACCATAAGGTTGGAAAGTTATAGTTTCCTTTTAAGGACAAACCCACGAAGAGGCCAATTTAAGGTGCAAAGGGACTCATATGTCTACCTTAAGATTGGAAATTATAAAGCTTCAACTCGAAGACGACATTGACTTGAAGACATGGAAAACATTGAAGATTTGGCGGACTTTGTAGACTTCAACTCGAAGATTTGGAGGGCTTAAACAATTCAAATTTAAGATCGGAAAATTTGAAGACTGAAACTTGAAGACCGACAGACTTGAAGACTTCAACTTGGAGACATGGAAGGCTTAAATATTTCAACTTGAAAAGTGGCAAACGTGAAGACTTCAACTTGAAGAGTGAAAGACTTGAAGATTTCAACTTGGAGACTTCAACTTGAAGACCGACAGACTTGAAGACTTCAACTTGGAGACTTGGAGGGCTTAAATATTTCAACTTGAATAGTAGCGAACGTGAAGACTTCAACTTGAAGACCGACAGACTTGAAGACTTCAACTTGGAGACTTGGAGGGCTTAAATATTTCAACTTGAATAGTAGCGAACGTGAAGACTTCAACTTGAATATTGACAGACTTGAAGACTTCAACTTGGAGACTTGGAGGGCTTAAATATTTCAACTTGAAGAGTAGCGAACGTGAAGACTTCAACTTGAAGACCGACAGACTTGGAGACCGCAACTTGAAGACCGACATACTTGAAGACTTCAACTTGGACACTTCGAGGGCTTAAATATTTCAGTTCCTCCTTTGCTTTACATCGTCCGACTTTTAATCTTAATCACATAATTTTAAGCTTTACGCGCTTGTAACAAAAGGTTCATATCTTGTCGTGGGAGAGTTCAAATAATGAACTGTTTAATTTCTCACAAACTAGATTTCAATATATAAAACATATCCAAAACTTAGAATCAAACACCTCAGAATCGTCCTAGATAATATTTTGAAGCTAACTTTAAACTTTGTCACGTCGACGATTTCAGATTTGCGCAGTTTCACCAGAACGGTTATATCTTGGTGTAGAAACGTCGAAATTATAAACCGTTTAATTTCCTGGAAACTAGACTTCAATATCTAAGAAATATCCAAAATTCGAAATCGAAAACGTTGTGAATCGTCCCATATATTATTTTGAAGCTAACTTCAAATTCTGCCACGTTGACGATTTCAGATTTGTACAATTTCACCAAAATATTTGTATCTTGATGTAGGAATGTCGAAATCACGAACCGTTTGATCCATTGGAAACTTAACTTCCAAATCTATATCATATACAAAATGAAAAACTTAATGCCTTAAGGATAGTTTTGAAGTCAACTTTGATTCTTGATATGCTGACTGTTTCAAATTAATGCGACTTCACCAAAATATTTGTATCTTGGTGTGGGAGCCTTGAGATTGTACGTCCTTTTAATTGTCAAAAATTGAAATTCAAGAGATTTATTCTCACCAAATATCTTGGGTCCAAGTCTCGCTGAATTTGAAATGTCATGAAGGCAGTCCATAATAACTTGAAGGTTTGGCGAATGTGAAGGCATAATGGATCGTTGGACTTCAATGCAAATGCTTGACAACCTCCAAAAAAGATATTAATCATTTCATTGAAGGCACCAATTTACCATAGCGGCTGGCCTCGTTTACATCAAATGGTATCCATAGTTTAACAGAAGAATGGTATCCTAGCTCGATTTTTGAATACTGATTGAACGAATTACATTCCATTGTACTTCATTAGGACAATGATAGGTGGATTATGTATCTTTTGAACTTATGCGACTGAACTCAGAATAAAACTCTATGATGTCTACGTACCTCGGTGAAGAGGATCAAGTCATACCGTAGTTCAGAACGGGTGAATTTTTTATTTTATTTTATGTCCTAACGTTTTCCCAGGCCGCCTCTTTCGAGGTTTTCAACCTAGTGGACTTTTTTTCTTTTTTTGTGGGCCGTACATAGTTTAGACTCATGTGGGCCAGGAGTATAGGAACATGCAGTTTAGGCTCATGCGTCAAGGAGCGTAATTTCTTTCTTCAAGGATAGTATCTCTTCATGAATTTCCCGTTGATGGGGCCAATCCGCAAACCTTGTGAGTCAACTATCTTGTAAGCGCCACTTGAGTATACCTCTTGTACGATACATGGTCCATCCCATTTAGCAGAGAATTTCCCCCAGATCGACGAGAGGTAATAATAGGCCTTTTGACCACAAGAACTTGGCCACCCACTTGGAAAGACCCAAGGCGTACCATTTTGTTAAAAGATCGAGACAGGCGAGCTTGATAACATTCGAGGCTTTGTTGAGCTTCTAGCATCTTTTCATCAAGAGCTTCCAATTCTTCAAGGTGTAACCGAGCATTTTCTTCATCAGTCAGTCCTTCTTGAATGGCAAGCCGCAACGATGGGATTTGACGCTCAAGTGGAAGGACTACTTCAACTCCATAAACAAGTGAATAAGCAATCGATTGCGTTGGTGTGCGATATGTGGTCCTATATGCCCAAAGAGCTTCTTCTATTATCTCATGCAAATCTCTCTTGGACTTAGAAAAAACCTGTTTCAACAAGTTGCAGAGTGTCTTGTTAAATGCTTCAGCAAGTCCATTTGCAGCATCATAATACATGGAGGAATTGCGTTGCTTGAAGCCAAAAAGATCAAATATTTTATTCATCAACTTGTTATCAAATGGCTTACCATTTTCCGTCAATATATATGGCGGAATGCCAAATCGATAGATAATATTGACTCGGATGAAGTTAGCTACATTTTCCTTCTTTACTTCCTTAAGAGAAACAGCTTCTGCCCACTTCGAAAAGTAATCAGTTGTGGCCAAAATATATAGATGTCCACTAGAAGACTTCGGCAATGGACCAACAACATCTAAACCCCAAGCATCAAATGGCCAAGAGGCAACAGTTGGGTGTAATACTTCAGGTGGTTGATGTACGAAGTTAGCATGGAATTGGCAAGCTTTACACCTCCGGGCGTAATCTAAACAATCTTTCACCATGGTTGGCCAATAATACCCCATTCTTTTTATGTGGAAATGAAGTTTTGGCCCAGATTGATGCGCACCACATAGTCCAGAGTGTGCTTCTTGCAAGGCTTGAAGGGACTCATCAGTCCCCAAACAACGTATGAGTACTCCATCAAATGATCGTCTATAGAGTGTATTCTTATAATAAAGAAAGCGAGGGGCTCTCCTTCGGATTTTCGTCTTCCTTCGAGGATTTTCTGGCAATATCCCATAGAAAAGATAATCGATTAATGGTTGTCGTCAGTCTTCAATTTTGACCTCAATAACGGAAGCAATAGGCTCAACTTCACTTTCTTTTCCCGTACAATCATTTGGTGGAGGGACTACCCATCTTTGGAAAATATCGACTTGTGTCGGATCAGACAAAGATAATGTAGAAGTCAAGGCTTCTAATGCATCAGCTCTCTTATTTTCCTTTCTTGGCACATGTTGAATAGTTACCTCTCCCAGCCAACTTACCAATCTTTGAGCTTATTTGTGATATGGCACCAACTCTGGCTTCTTGACCTCATAGCTACCCAAAATCTGATTGATCACTAACTTGGAATCTCCAAAAACTTGTAGTTGCAATTGTTTGATATCCACAGCCATTTCAAGCCCAAGTATGAGCGATTGATATTCAGCAACATTGTTGGAGCACCGTTGTGTCAGAGTGAAAGAATAGGGCAAAACTTCTCCTTGAGAAGTGATAAACACTATTCCAACACCAGTTCCTTCACGATGTGCAACACCATCAAAATACATCTTCCAAGGAAGCTGAATTTCTACAACCATTGTGTCTTCATCAGGAAATTCATCAAACAACTCCCAATCATATGGAATCAGATGGTCAGCTAGGAAGTCTGCTAATGCTTGTCCTTTTACTGACTTTTGAGGAACGTACGCAATTTCAAATTGTTGAAATTGGAGGTACCATCTCGCTAATCGATCACTCACGACTGGTTTAGACATGACAAACTTGATAGGGTTCGCTCTTTAGACGTGTCGCACAACGCGAGCTTGGAAGTAATGCTTCAGCTTCTGAATAGAGAAGACAAGTTCCAAACATAACTTCTCAATAGGAGAATACTTGAGCTCATCTGGCGTCATCGTCCTACTCAAGTTAGGCTTTCCTGCGCTGAAATGTATAATATTAATGGCTTTCCAAGTATGTGGGCTGCCAATACTGGAGGTTTCATCAGGTAAGACTTAATGCTTTCAAAAGAGTTTCTGCAAGCTTGGTCCCATTCTAAAGGAACCCCTTTCTTCACGAGGCGACTAAATGGTTGGCATCTTCCAGCCAGATTCGAAATAAATCTTCTAAGATATGCCAACTTAACCTGCAAGCTTTTTAATTCATGAATATCTTTAGGCTCGGGCATTTTCAAGATAGCATCCACATTAGCTTGATCAATTTCGATACCTCGATGTCGAACAATAAAACCGAGGAACTTCCCAGAAGTAACTCCAAAATCGCACTTCAAAGGATTCATTCTGATTTGGTATCTTCGAAGTCGTTCAAATACCATCCTCGAAACTTGAAAGTGATCATCCTTCTTCCTTGACTTTACCACCAAGTCATCAACATAACACTCCACATTTTTATGAAGCATGTCATGAAAAATATTTTGCATGGCACGTTGATATGTAGCACCAGCATTCTTCAAACCAAAAGGCATTACCTTGTAGCAGTATATACCTTTAGGGGTGCGAAAGGCAGTAAGTTCTTCGTCCTTCGATGCCATGTGAATTTGATTATATCCATATGAACCATCAATGAAAGACATCGCCTCGTATCCAGTTGTTGCATCAATCATTAGCTCAGGGATAGGAAGATGACATTCATCCTTAGGACAAGCATTGTTTAGGTCCCTAAAGTCGACAAAAACTCGGATTTGGCCATTCTTCTTTCTTACAGGGATGATGCTTGAAATCCATGTAGGATATTTAACTTCACGAACAAAACCAGCCTCAATGAGCTTGTTAACTTCAGTTTCAATCAAGGGAACCAGCTCAGGTCTGAAGCGACGTTGTGCTTGCTTTACAGGACGAGCACCTCGTTTGACAGCAAGATGATGAACAACCACCTTGGGGTCCAAACCTGGCAAGTAGCTCAATATATTTGCTCTCTTCATCACCAATTAGAGAGGCACTTACATATGTGGGCTTTGGATCTTCAACTACTCCAAGATTGACTTTTTATAGTGCATCAATCGTTGTCTTCACCCCTTCTTCAAGCTCCAGTGGTGCATCTTTAGCGTCTTCATACTCTTGAGGATCACCATCACTGAAAGATATGTGATGACATACATGAATATCAAGGCACTTTTCCTCGATTTCCGTATAAGGTGAAGCATTTTGTTCATCATGAATGGTGATATGATATGATGACCCCACACTTTCTTCATCTTCCTCCCATTCTTTAGTGTGGACTATAGATAGTATGAGCCTTTGCTTTGAGGACCTCTCCGCAAGAAACTACAAGTTTGGTCTCTCGCCTCATTCTAGCAGGAATCAGACTTGGGTAGTCTGTGGTCAAAATCTTCTTTTAAGGGAGATAGGTGCTCCGATCCTTCTATTACTTCCGTGACGCTTGTTTTCCTTATTTAGTGGTCCCAACCTATCAATGGTTGAGGTCCTTGGTTTCGTAAGTCGCTCAAACACAGAAGGCTTCTTATTAAATGTCGCAGACACTTCTTTAGCAGTGATGTAGTTACGACTTTCCCTTTTAATGGAGATACGGATGGGCAAGGGTTGTTTGTAACCCAATTCATCACGTGATTGCTTTAGTGGGTACCCTTTCTCAATCCTCACCCTTTTAGTAGGATTTGAAGCTTCATACAGGAGCTTTCCCAACTTGGATGGTTCATTGGGATCATATCCAGCTTTTGCTAACAACTTGTAGGCGTTTGGGTCAAAGCCCTCGTCTGTGCGCTTTGAAGGGAGTGCTAGATTTAGGAACGAATTGTGGTTTGATGATTTTAAAAACCTTTTAAGCAACTTTGTAGATGACTTAATTGCATCAATTCGCTTGATAGGAAAGTTCAAGTCTCCTAACACATTGCGTTGTAGTTCAGAAGAAGGATATTCAAACTTCCTTGCCTTTGGGACATAGCTAAGAACATGAGTCACCTTCTTACTTGAAGAAGCCTCATTCATCTTGATCCTATCATAAAGCACCTGATCGTTTTCAACCGTAATTTTTGCCTTGCTAGTTGTGACATCAACCTTCTTTTCAACACTTTTGGTCAACATCACATCATCAACCTTAACCTCTTTTGAGACGTAATTCTCTAAGTAGAATTTCGCATCGGCAAAGTATGATTCAGCCTCGGTAAAGGTCTTATCATCAGCGACTATCTTCTTTTCGACCCGATCTTCACAGTATTTCAAGCATTGATGGTAGGTGGACGAGACCACTTTGTTCTCGTGTATCCATGGCCTTCCTAACAAGATATTATATGAGGTCTTTGCATCGATCACGTGCATCCATGCACTCGAATGCAAATCTCCCATATTTATTTCCAATTTGATAGCCCCAATAGCTTTTTGCCCCACTTGATTGAACCCTTGAATCATCAAATGACTTTCACGTAGTTCATCCATCAGTATGCCAAGCTCTTTGACAGTACGAATTGGGGGGAATATTGACGCCAGATCCATCATCATTTAAAATTCTATTTATTCTCTGCTTACGCACAAATCCAACCATAAATAGCGGACGATTATGGGGTGTTTCACCAAGCAAAAGATCATCATTAGTAAATGTGATATTTGCATCACAAGTGTCCACTTCGGAGAGATTCTCGGTGAGTTTTTCAGACAAGGGAGGTGGCAACAATGATGCATCTTCCTTCTTTGTCTCTTCTTCCTCTACCTCAAAATATGAGTCCTTGATATCTTCACATGAAGCTTGCATGCGTAACCAACTTGGTAGGAATTCATCCAATGTCACTGGACGACATAGCCTTTGATAGCGATTCTCCTCCATTTTAGTTTTCTTCCAATTCGTATTTACCATTTTCTTCTTGGGTCTTTTCACCATTCTCCCCCTAGTCAATTGCTTATTGGATTCCTTTTGTGAATTTGTTTTTCAGCGTCTCCGCCGAGTCACAAGAGTCCAACCTTCATCATCATTTTGACCATCACATGATTCACTTTCGTCTTGAGATCTTTCCTCCACTATTACTTTACTCACTATAGAAAGAAACAATGTTTTGCTCACATCGATGGGTTCAATGTCACCAAATTTAATCATATTCGGCGATGACGCAATTCGGATGCCGTCACATTCATGTACTTAGACAAAATTGCAAAGGACAACGGGATCATGTGAACCAAAAACGACGGAGACTTGATTCGAACTTTCCTTATTATCCTCTAGCAATATTTATCCTTCACCGGCCAAGTCCATGAATTTCTCCTTGAAGATAAAGCAATTTTCAATAGGGTGACCAATCAACCGATGGTACTTGCAATAATTTGGATCATTAGTCCTTCCAGCTTCGTCTGGCCGCTTCATTTCAGGTAACTCAATGACAACTCAAGGAGTTCCTCAAAAATTGTTGGGACATCAGAGTCCAAGAACGGATATTCTTTCGCTTGCATTTCCTTCAGAGTTAATTTTCTGCCAACTTTATCCTGTAAGGACGTTGTCTTCACACTTTGCTTCTTACTCACTTTTGTAGTGACCGTTAATGGTGAAGCATTGATATTCATTGATTCCTTGCTCTCACACTTCGGAAAAAACTTGCCTACTTTCTTTGTTTCTTGTCTATCCTTCACTTTGCGAGGTTCATAAACTGGTGGCCCTTGATTTCCACTAGAAGACATGCTTAAGTCCATATCATGAGCACGCCAATTCTTCAAAAGACTTAGGTTTGATACCCTGTAGGATGTAACGAAGTCCCCAATGCATTCCTTAAATACACATTTCTATTCTAGAGGCTTTACTAAGTCGGCCTTTACAGTTGAGGCTTGCATTGAAATCAACAACTGATTCATCCTTCCACTGACGTGTATTTGTGAGTTCAACCAAGCTTACGGTTCGCCTTGTGCTATAGAAGCGGTTGAGAAATTCATGTTCAAGTTGCTCCCAACTATCGATGAAACCAGCCTCGAGATCAGTGTACCAATCAAAAGCATTTTCTATTAAGGAACGGACCAACTGTTTGACAAGATAATCTCCATAGGTTCCAGCATTATTACAAGTTTCAACGAAGTGTGCAATGTGTTGCTTTGGATTTCCATTTCCATCAAATTGTTGAAATTTTGGGGGTTGATAACCTGCAAGCATCTTCAAACTATCAGTTCTCACAGTGTATGGCTTTGCATATGCGAGAAAAGACTTGGAAGCAACATCATACTTATCTTTGATGGTTCCCATAATGAATTTTTTCAACCGGTCAATGGGAATAACCCCATCAGACGAAATCTGAAATTCTTTAGGAGTCGTTGTCTGCCTTGCAGATGAATCTCCTTTATCTTGCATCATAGGGAGCTTTCCAGGTGCATGACTTGAATCTCCCTCCATCATGCTACCAACTCTATCTGTCAGCTTGACAATTTGATTATCTTGATCTTGCATATGCTTTGTCAACCCTTCAATTGCCTTTGTTAAATTTGCGAGTTGTTCTTCAACAGTTGAAGTGTTAGTCACCATTGCTTGGATGACCGTTGTGGATGGTGGAGCAAAGCATGGATTTTCTCTTATAGCATACTCTTACTGGAACAATTCACGTGGAGTTCTTGGAGCAGATCCAGTGATCAAGACATCATCATCATCATGTGTGATGAGATTCTAAGATCTAGATGGGCTAAGTAGGGCCAACGTCTTCTCAACGATCTCAGCAATGTTCGCTCTTTCTTCCAATTCAGTTGGAAATGATCTTGCCCCCTTTGAGAATAGAAAATCAACGATAGGAACTGATGCAGACGACATTTGAACTGCTTGTTGTTCCAACAAGTTTTCCTTGTTCCTATTAATAGGTCCTACGCTTTCCATAGTAGCATCCAGCAAGTTTTCAACATCAGAGGAAAACTTGGAATATGTAGCCTTAGCAGTAGTGAGCTTGAAGTTGATCTTCTTAGGAGCCATTTTTGTGTTCTTGAAATTTGTTAATTTGAAGAGATGAGAGGTAGAGATTTTCCTACGGGGCATGCCAGAAATTTGTAACAACAAATTTTCGAATCGAGAAAAAAATAAATAATCAAGACCGGAAAATTGCGTAACAAATGTAGTATTTGATTTCAATAAACAAAAGTGTTACAATCTCTATGGTATTCCTCTGATTCTTCAAGAATGTAAAGTATATTAGTGAGCTTGACTTTGATTTGATTCAAGGGCTTGTAAAGCTTAATCTTGAATCTCCTTCTTGAACTTGGATTTGGATTTGATCACGAACAAGTAACTTGATCTCGAACGCCTTGGTATTTGATTTTCCTTCGTTCTTGATCTTCAATTGAACTTGTAGCTTAAGTGCTTGAGCTTGTCGCTTGTAGAGAAATCTGCGGTGTTTGATCCACAAGCTCTCTGCTTGCTTCTTGTTATAACTTCTGGTGTCTTTCTGGGTTATGAAGACCCCTATTTATAGTTGTGGGAGGGAAGAGTTATGATCAGAACAAACTCTTTCCAACCAATCAAATTGAAGGGTGACAAGGCCATATTTGATTGGCCAGAACATTTCACTTGCACACGTGACGCGATTTCATTGGCCTTTTGATGTGACTTGGCATGCTTTGTCATTTTGACACACGACACGATCCTATTGGCTCTTCCGCTTGACTTGGCGTGCCACGTAATTTGACACGTGGGCATCCATGTGGGCCTCTAGGAAGATTAAATCTTGGCCTAATGAATTGGTCACATCACTTTTGCCCCACCAAATAGGCTAGCCCAATGGATTAAGACTTATTTATTTAACCCATATATATTGGACTTATATAATTAATTCAATCATATTAGCCCATAATATTTATTTAGAACAATATATCTTGAATTTAAAATATAGTTCAAATTATTTCATGAATTTAATTTTAATAAAATTTATATTCCTACAACAACTATTTTTCAACTTTCTTACAATAGTCAAATAAAAAAAATATATAACTACAACAAAATACAATTTAAATACAATTTACATACAACTGTAATACAATTGGATATGTATATTGTAAGTCATGTGTTCCTCCTTCTCCTTCTCCATCTCCTCCTTCTCCTTCTTCTCCTCCTTCTCCTTTCCTTCTTCTCCTCCTTCTTCTTCTCCTACTTGTTGTTCTCCGAGTTTCAATCTAAAATCCAGCCAAAAATCAATTTTAATCTTCACCAAACACCCTCAAAATTGAGATATAAACTCCAAAGAATATTTTCATTACAAAAAAAAAAACTGAAATTAGCTACGACTGTCGTCGCTAATCGGTCGCTAAAACGCTCATAGCTAGTAGAATATCTTGATAATCCGTCGTTAAATGAGATTAGCGGCGGATTTTTCTGTTTAGCTATAGAATTTGTCCGTCGGTAAAACATGATTTTTTACTAGTGTCACAATTATTTTCAATAACATCCAATCCAAGAAAATAATATTTTTTGAAAACACGTATTCGAGTTCCAAGCATCGAAACTTTTTAATGGCTGTCAATAGTAGAGATTCAAACAACTTCAAAATTTATTGATTGACAATTTCAATTCTAATACCAACAGTGCAACACGAAAAAAATTGCTAAGTTAAAACTCTAGGGTAAAACGATTGAAATACAATTATGAACTTCATTAAAACTCTATACAACATGAAAGGATAAAGAGCAGAGAACATCGACGGAAAAGTTATTGCGGAAAGAACATAAAAATAGAAGTTATTGAAATACAATTCTTAATATAAAGGGATACTCATTAATACTAATTTGTATATAATTGGTAAATTGTATATCAACTTGTAATTAAGTTAAAATCTAAACAATGAGGGTAAATAAGTTTCTAATGTAGTACTATAGGTAAAATCTCAAAAAGGAAACCAAACAGTTGGAAAGCCCAATTGATGGATAGGGAGGATCCATTCAAAGCCGTTACTGGATAATGGGCTCTGATTTTGTGACTTCTTAGGTTAGGTCCAAGCCCAATATATTAGTAGAGTAATTTGATTTCAGAGGGTGATTTTGGCGCAAATGCAATTTATTCGCAAAATTTTCTCTTTTCTTCCCAAATTAAAAGAGAACGCGCGTACGCACACAAAAAATAAAAATAAAATAAAAATTAAAAAATTAGAGAGAGAATAACGTTTGAAGCATATAAGGAGTACTCCACTAAGATATTTCATCTAGTAAATCAGCTAAGTTTTACTAGGTCCCATAGCCCATAATAAAATAAAATGAAATTGAACGGTAACCGCTTGAAAAGGTGGCATGACCATATTAAGTTAATCACAAATAATTAATACGACACATGGTAGGCAGGAGAATTATTATTGCTTGCGTTCATTTTTAGTCGTCAGCTTTCACTTTGCACTCCCTTTAAAAAATTATAAATAAAGTATGTATTTTCTTATTTTATCCATAATAATAATACAATATAAAAAAAAAACTTAGAAAACATTTAAGGGATGAGTAATCAATATTAAGGGTAAAACAAAAAAAAAGACTATCTTTCTCTTAATTTATTAAAATGGATTTATAAAAGTAAAATTATATTTTTAGTATAGTGTACTAGTAAAAGTGAACCAGGGAAGCGCATTGTTAAATAATTGACAAATTAGGAAATATTAGTCTAGACTTTATTTGGTAATAGGGGTTGAACGGGAGTTTTCCATTTATGGCCAAGACTAATCCAATTTTGGAGGAAATAAGATAACTCAAGTGGGAGAGCCGTGTTATGGGTGACCTTATTGCACGGTTCAGAGAGCACTTGTGTATGTGATGCAAGTGAACGTCTACGAAAAAGCTGTCGTAAAGTTTACAATTCAGGCGTTACTAGCCAAGTTTATCAAGATAAGTTTGTAGCATATATGCATCTGCATGTAATAAATTACAATATTGTTAAATACAATGGTCATATACGGTTAAAATCGAGTATGTCCGATTTAATAGGTTCGAGGCGTTGTCTCGAGAATAAGCTCATAATGGACCGAGCTCGAGCTCGCACGAAGATCGAAGCACTCGTTGAGGATCGAGACCAAGCGTGACCGGCGCCGAGTAACAGAATAACGAGATATTAGTAATCAACCGAAGATCTCGACCGAAATCTCGGAAGGAATTGAACTACTAACGGTTATTGACATCAATCATGGGATTTGTTCCCATCGTTACAGTTGTACCTTATTTAGAATTCCTCTACTGTATAAAGAGGAACCATGTTCCTTTGTAAAGGACATACATTCACTGAAATCAATATACTTGTTGCTCTTTATTTACTTATTACTCACTACTGTTCTTATTGTCCTTACTACTTGATCTCGAGGCTATCCCGAATCGAGGTCGAAATATTTCTACAATACTGGTTTAATTTATTTTAATTGTTCAACTCATTTATTCAATTCGCTATTTACCAACTAGTATTGAATCAAATCACATATCCTTAAAATCACTGTACAAATTTAATTATTACTCGAATTTCGAGGTAAACAGTTTGGGGTCCACCGTGGGGCTGAGGATAATAGTGATTGTTCAGTGCTAATTCTGGTAAAACACACTATTTTACTCTTGTTCTTGTCAAGAATTTTTGTTTTCAGGTCGAACCATGTCAAACTCGCAAAACACCTCTACACACGGTGACAATGGCCTAAGACTTCACGGGGAAAACGAGAATGCTATTGCTCCAGGAATCGAAGTACCATAGGTTGATCTTGGAGGAGCACCACCAGTTAACCCGGTCGACGTCAGTTCACATGTTGCTGTGAATGCGAACATAGGTGTTTCTCAGCCAAGGAAGTGTACGTAGATCCCGAGGGAAGTGTACGCAGAGAAAGTCGAATTGAGGGTCGAGGTACACGGGGTAGAGGAGACTAAAGAGTCATTCTAAACAAACCGCCATTGCTCAGTCACAAAATCAACACAGAGCTCCAAATAGGGTCGAGCAGGAGACTACTCGCCGTACCGAGCCGGTGCCAGAAAGATCGGGTGATATCACTTAGGCAACCTATCCTGCCATAATGAGGATGCTTGAAGAAATCACTAAGAGAATTTAATCAAGAGAAAAGAAAATAGAGGCCAACGATAAAAAGGTTGAGACTTACAACTCCCAAGTTGACCAGATACCGGGGGCACCGCCGATCTTGAAAGGAATGGATTCGAAGAAGTTTGTGCAAAAAACGTTCCCTCCGAGTGCGGCTCTGAAGACCATTCCAAATAAGTTTCGTATGCCTGACATACCCAGATACAACAAGACCACTAATCCCAATGAGCACGTTACCTCTTACACGTGCACCATTAAGGGTAATGATTTGGAGGATAATGAAATCGAGTCTGTGTTGCTGAAAAAATTCGGAGAGACCCCGTCGAAGGGAGCAATGATTTGGTATCACAACCTGCTGCCACACCTCCTTTTTCTCTTCCCGGATGATGTATTGATGAAAGGGTAGTAAGGAAGTTTTTCCACTTTAAGTGACATTATTCGGGTTTGGGATTTATTTTAGTTTTTCAGAGTCGCCACCCAGATTTTTGACGATGCTCCGGGACACCGTTTATTCTAAAAATCCCAAACCAAGGACTTTTGACTCTGTTTTAAGTTGTCTGCGACCAGAAATCGGAGTAAGGAGTTCTGTTAACCCGGGAGAAGGTGTTAGGCATTCCCGAGTTCCGTGGTTCTAGCACGGTCGCTTAACTATTTATATTTGGCCTATATTATCTGGTTATTTATGTGTTTTACGCTATCGTGCATTTACCCTTTTTACACTTTTAACCGCTCTTTTGACATTTATGGATTTATCTTGAAAACAAATCATGATGTAGTGCACTTGTTTATTTTTGGACACGTTGCAAACCGCGTCACATGAAATGCACCCGCGATTACAACATGATATTTAATAGTTTCAAGTTAAAGTCGGGGACATGAGTTGTCACACCCGAATGTAGATTATATAGTCAAGACTATGGTCATGACGGTTTTATAGTGCCTATTTGAGGCGATATTTGATTACTCTCTAAGTTTTTATAAGTTTTATCTAAAAAGGGTTTTTTTTTTTTTAAGCTTACGGGATATGTATATAAACCGCTTTTGATATTTATGGAATTATTTTGAAACAAGTCACGATGGCATGCACTTGTTGATTTGGGACACATCATAACCGCGCCACATGAAATGCACCCGCGATTACAACATGTGATTTTATTTTAATTATTGTTTGAAATTATGGCCGGGTCACATGACATGCACACCCGAATTGAGATTTGCGTATCATGGCTATGCCACGGGAACCATACCCATAGTCACGATGATTTATTAATCGCGCTTAAAGCATGCTACGAGTGATCATGAGTTATTTTTCTTAGTTTGAGATTATTGTAAAGGCCATAGGTTATGAAAATTATTGTAGAAAAATGTACGAGGAATAATTTCATTGCTAAATTACTAGAGATGCCTACAACTTATCAAATTGTTAGCAATTTGAAATCATTCAACGGCGACAGTACAACGATTCCACGGCTCAATCAACCTTCGACAGCTTAAACTCAAGAACCTCACAACTAACAAATAAATGGACTGAAGTTTGACAGAAACATGAGCTTTACAATTTCCATTTCTAATCTTTTTTCTTCTTCTTCTTTTTTCGAGGTTTTTATGCTAAGGAGAGGTTAGCGACTAGGTTTCCATGTTGGGAGGGGTCAGTGAAGAAGATGAAGAGGAGAGAGTGAGATGGAATGCGCCGTTCTCTCCTTTTCCCTAAGGGTGAGGGGATCTCTCTCTGATTTTTGTGTGTGTTTTGGGTGAGAATGAGGAGGAAGAAGATGGGGAACGGCGCTCTCTTCAGGTGGGGATAGATTAGGTCTGATCTCCCTCCTAGGTCTTTAGGTCTAGGTTTATTTTAATAGGTGGGAAATGGGTCGGGCAGGCGGGTCGCGTGTATTTGGGTTGGGGTGTGGGAATTGGGCTGAATTTGGGGTACTGGGCCACTGATTTTGGCCCAATTTGGACACCCCTCTTTTCTCATTCTTTTAACCACTTTAGGCTCAAATTTTAATTTAAATATATTTTTTGGCTAGCCTATGTATTTATTTTATCTAGTGATCGACTAGTGCAACTAATTGATTAATTAACCTACGGATGCAATTTTGATTTTCAGAAGATATATTTAATAATGTAACTAAATCCTAAAAATGCAATTTAAACCTAAAATGGCACGAAATGAAAACGAGACAATTTTTATGATTTGTTTCTATAATTTTAAAGTAGTAAACATGCATAAAATGCAACTAAAATAAAAAAAAGTTCCTAAAATTCATTAAAAATCATTTTTGATTATTTTAAGGAGTAATTTCCATGCGGGGCAAAAATTGGGTGTTCACACCTGCCACCAAATTCCATCAATTCATTTTCCATGTTGGCGGACTCTTTCGTGAAAGCACACACCGGGGCCATAAAGGTTGCACCAAGGAAATCAAACCTCTTCAAAGTGAGACAGAGGGATAATGAGATGCTAAGGGAGTTCGTGTCTTGATTCCAAATAGAACGCATGGAGTTGCCACCAGTGACAGAGGATTGGGCTGTTCAGGATTTCACCAAAGGGTTGAACGAACGGAGTTCGATAACATTGCGTCAGTTGAAACAAAATTTTATCGAGTATCCAACTGTAACTTGGTCAGATGTCCACAACCGGTATCAATCGAAGATCAGGGTCGAAGACGATCAGTTGGGAGCCTCTTCCGGTTCAGTAAATCCAAACTCGTCAACATGTAAAAACCATAGGGATGTTGATAGAGAGCCAAGGCCGAATAAATATCGGTACAAGCCATATATTGCAGATCAAAGGAATAACGGCCCGGTACGCAACTCCGCTCGGAATGACCGAAGAAGTTATCGAGGGCAAAATTCTCGGGGACTTATGAGTAAAACTGGCTTCAACAAATATGCAGATCCCACAGAAGCACCACGGATATCGCAGTACGCTTTCAGCGTCGATGCATCGGGGATTGTATTGGCTATCCGAAGGATCAAAGATACTAGGTGGCCTAGACCTATACAGACCGATCCTTCTCAAAGAAAACCAAATTTAATGTGTATGTATCATGGCACAAACGGTCATAGGACCAAAGATTGCAGATAGTTGAGGGAGGAGGTAGCTCGATTATTCAACAAGGGCCATCTTTGAGTGTTCCTCACCGATCGCGCTAAGAATCACTTCAGAGACAGAGACACCAACAGAAAGAATGAACAAGAAGAAACTAAACTGTCATTCATATGATCTTCGGTGGAGTAGACATTCCATAGGTACCTATATTAAAACGCACCAAGGTGTCCGAAGGCACTTTATCATTCAATGATGAAGAAGTAGAAGGCATTTCTTAGCCACACAATGACGCTATGGTAATTTCTATCTTGTTAAATAAAGTTCAAGTTAAGCGTGTCTTGGTGGATCCAGGTAGCTCGACAAACATCATCAAATCGAGGGTCGTGGAACCGCTCAGCCTACAGGACCAAATTGTACCTGCATCTCGGGTCCTAAACGGCTTTAATATGGCTAGTGAAACTACTAAGGGGGGAGATTATCCTACCGGTAAACATGGCCGGAACCATCCAAGACACTAATTTTCATGTCAACAAAGGCGACATGAGGTACAACGCGCGTCTCGAAAGGTCCTGGATCCACAACTTGAGGGTAGTACCGTCGACCCTCCACCAAATGATGAAGTTCCCGATGGCGGATGGTGTAAAAATGGTTTACGAGGAACAACATACCGCAAATGAAATGTTCGCGGCCGAGGAAGTGAAATTGATCTCGGCATTATCGAACTATGAAAAATGGAGCACCAAAGGCAAACAAATGGCCAAATAGCAATCACCGGCGCCAGCCTCGACTGAATCAGAGAAACAGGTTGTAGATGAAGAAGAATAGGAGGATTTTCTAACTCCTCGGAACTTTGTTCTTTCAAAAGACTCAGATGCCACCAAATCAACGGTCGAGGAGCTAGAACAAGTGATATTGATCAAGTACATGTCTGAGCAAAAGGTATACCTAGGAACGGGGTTAACCCCCGAACTTAGGATAAAACTCATTCAATTTCTTATTGATAACATGGATTGGTTTGTACGGTCCCATTTAGACATGACACGGGTCCCACCAGAAATTACAACACATCGTCTAAGCCTGGATCCCAAGTTCAGACCGGTGAAGCAAAAGAGAAGGCCCTAATCCGAGGTAAAGCACGCCTTCATAAAGGACTAGGTAACCAAACTTCTCAAAATATGGTCCATTCAGGAAGTAAAATACCCCAAATGGTTAGGTAATGTAGTTGTAGTCCCTAAAAAGGGGAACATACTTAGGATGTGTGTAGACTATAAGGACATGAAAAAAGAACGCCTGAAAGATTCTTTTCCACTGCCTAACATCGATCGCATGATCGATGCAACGGCCGACCACGAGATCCTTACTTTTCTCACGCCTATTCTAGGTACAATCAAATCCAAATGGATCCGGAAGACCAAGAAGAGACTTCTTTTATCACTAAGTGTGGAAATATTTCTTGTCTCATGCAGGAATTAATTTGCAAGGGATCACACTTCATCAAGCTGTGATCAAATGCTGGACTGCAGAAGTTTTACCAAGACTGAAGCCTATATTACAAGCATTACAAGCTGTGATTATTTGGGAGCTGTGGAAATGAAGGAACAACTACGAACATGGTGAGGCAGTGACTGTAAGCAGAGTTATTTATCAGGTGTCAACTACTATGCAACACTTAGTCAAGTTCAGAAAGCCACGGCTCCAAAATGTACCACACAAATGGCCAGAGTTGTTGTCTATGATGGAGTCATACTTTCCCAAGCTGAAGTATACCAAGGTCCTATGGGAATTCTCTAGCCCAGGTTGGATAAAGGTGAACACTGATGGGGCTTCTAGAGGCAATCCAGGAAGGAGTTCTATTGGTTTTGTCTTAAGGAATGAAGAAGGAGATGTGGAGTATGGGTTTGGAAGAGAGGTGCAGGCAGAGACAAATTCATAAGCAGAAGCTAAAGTAGTACTGGAGGCTCTCAAATACTGTGTGCAGCATGAATTTATCCTCATTGACCTTCACACTGAATCCATGATGATCAACAAGTTACTGGAAGGTGAATGGGGTGTGTCATGGTCTATTTCTATTGAGTTGGAGGAGATTAAGGATCTGATGAAAAGGTGCAATGTAACTGTGTCACATACTCTTAGAGAAGGTAACAATTTAGCCGATCATTTGGCGAACTATGCCATAGACTATGGGGATATCATGTGTCACAATTTCTGGGATTTAGATGTTCATGGGAGAAGGATTGTGAATAATGATAAATTTCAATGTCCCTATCTAAGAGTAAAAGTCTCAAGGAATTGAGGAAGAGAGGAGAGGCAGTCTCAAATAAGAGGATGAAAGGGAATTTGATCAGTGAATACTATGATCAAGCCCTTAGGGGGGAGATCATAGTGTTCTGTTTTTTGACTAACATGGTTTTTTGTTTTGCAGGAAACATTATTGTACCTATGCCATATCTATTGAGGATCTTTCAGCTGGTGGTATTAACACTAGGTGCTCATTCCACTGGAAGTGAATCAATGATATGCACTAGTATAGGAGCTTGGAGTAATAGGAGGACTATTGGTGTGAATATTAATGCCAAAACCTGGAGGTGGAGGCTGAGATTAGAGGAGACACACACCTATGTCCTAAAGGATTATAAACAACAATCAACCATCAAAAGGGAGCAAGAGAAACTGGGCAAATTACTGGGCAAAATCTTGCTGCCTAAATGGTCCAAGTTCAGGCTCATCCTAAGGTGGTCACATTGGGTATCAAAAACAGGAATAAAGAGTGTATTTGGGAGCCTATACTCAGTGCATTACTTTACTCTAATACATAACAATGATGACCAAGCACAGTGGGACTCAAATCATAGACGACAGACACACGAAAAGAGCAGCAAAGAGGACATGATCACAAGGACAACAAGACAAGGGAGCAGCTGCAGGAAGGTATTTGCGTGGGACCTCATAGGTATATCTCAAAATGCAGATATCATACTCAACTCTAGGCATAATGAGAATCATTTGGGCCAAGGGACTGAAGGTGAACAAGGTCATGACAAACAGGAAAGAAGGCCACAACACTGCCTTGGTAAGGTTCAAAGAGGCGTGGCAAATGTTGGAAACTCAGGAGCTCTGGGAGTGGTTTTTTGGTCCTATGTAGCCAAAATTCACCCATCATTTCACGATATATGGGATGGACAGTGTATATGGAGCAACATCAAATGGAATCAAGAAGGAATTGCAACAATAGCTAGCTTTATAATACTTATTACTAGACTAGGATTCAGAGTAGGTATCAATGCTAATTTACCTAGTTTATCATTATGTACTGCCAAGTTTGAGCCTCACACACTCAAGATTAATAGGTTATATGTAGTTCCATTATTGAGAAGTCTTATACCTAGTAAGGCAACATACTACTTTTGTTTTGAGACCTTGTTTTATAAATAAAAATTAGCCCTAGGCCCTGCCTAGTGGATTTGATAAAAAAAAATGCCTAGTTAACAAAATGTTCGAAGAACAAGTAGGTAAACCAATGGAAGTTTACATTGATGACATGTTAGTAATGTCCATACGCGCAGAGGACCATTTGACTCATTTGCAGGAAACATTTGAAATCTTACGGAAGTACAACATGAAGCTCAACCCCGAGAAACACTACAAGAAAAATGTTCAATAGCGAAGGAAAAAATGGTCCCTAAAAATAAGAAATTTGTCCCAAATGGTTAATTGCGACCAGATAATCTGGTCCTTATAGCTTCCGCCGCTAAAGGTCAGTTAGGACGAGATACAGTACTGGTCGCTAAAACAGTTTCGCGACCAGATTAAAACTAGCCCCTAAAAGGTTTTTAAGGACCATATTTCTGGTGCCTATTTGTATGTTTTAGCGACTAAATTACTGGTCCTTAAAATATTTTTGCGACTAGTTTAAATATCGTCGTTAAAATGTTTCACGACCAGTTAGAAGCTACTCGTTATATCTTTTCAAGGAAGTTTAAAGGTGGTCCCCAATGTCAAACTGGTCAGCGCTACAAAGCTACAGATTTAGCAACCAAATTTCCTACTCCTAAAAAGAATTTAAGGACTTCCAGTCTAGTCCCAAAAGAAACAAGTTACAAGTCCCTAAATCACATTAAATTTGCAACTAGAAATCAGGAATATTAATATATAGATGATGTTGCTTTCATAAAATAATACAAAAAATAATCAACATCAGTTAGTTGCACTGTACATCATTGATGTAAGCTAGTTACAATATTGTGTTCATAAACATTTAGCAAAAAATTACATATCACTAATATCCCTCGATTGTAATATAAAATTTTCTTGAAATTCCCAGCAAAATGATGGCTAATCTGTATATGTCGTCAAAAATCTGCTTCTAGTAAACTTCAATATCCAAAACCTGTAGAAGAAATAAGAAATTTCAGTTAGAAAAACTGTATATAACAATGTATATGGAATGTTATCAAAGTAGGTATGGGAATTGACAAAAAGAACAATAAGTTTAGTAGGTGTATCATTGCCTGGATCATAGCAATTGATAAGATTCTCTATTTTCACAAAGCTGAGTGGAAACGACAGCTCCATGACAGATAAAAAGATAGTAACAATATCATTTCCTTATTTTCAGCAGACATAGAGATTAATTATAATCATTAAACATTAGAGTGTTAAAGAGGACGGTGAGGAACATGCAGTGTTCATCAGTTTTTGCAGTGGCCTACATGCGAACATAATTCAAAAGACAATACAGTCCAACAAGATCTCACATCATTCTGAACCATTAGAAAAAAAGGATTTGGGGAAGAAGCTAAGAACAGTCATTGCATAATCAATTTGCTTCCGTTGCTGACATCTCCCTTTATTCTCAAATCCTTAGGGAATAAAGGTATTTTATACTAACACAATTTCTGTTTTGCAGGTAATGTTGTTGCTGCTTGGTCTTATATTCTAGCCAAGCCTGTAAGGGTGGTATTAGCATCTTTGATGCTCCTTTTAGTACCATCGAAAAGTTGTCTGTCCCCTGTTCGTTCCTAGTATTTTGGCTACTTTTTGGCACATCTGATTGCCTTATAACACAAATGGAGTTCTGTGGATACCGGCCATGTAACCTTTTTACGTCATGTATAACATAATTTCATTGTTCTCTATAGCACAATTTCATGGTTCAAACTGGTATTTATGATTTTCTTGAGCAATCCCAAATTAAAGAGCTAATCAATTCCCTGCATCGAAGGTAAATTTTTATGATCTACCAAAAGTATAAAACCAAAAAAGCGTCCTCGGCATACTCCTCACATCACATTATTTACTGAATCTAAACCAAAATATTGTTCCAAAAGAAGTGCAATAATAAGACAATCAGTCAACAACTAATCAAAATTAGGTGTACAAAGTCAGCACAAACACACAGAGAGAGAGAGAGCATTTATATTTTCGGTAACATGAGAAATTGATATATATGTCAGTCCATAACTAATCAAACAATCAAAATACAAGGCAAGATAAAATGTGTTGATACATGTATCAGTTAAAATCTTTTCCAAACAAATATACCATATCTTGGAGGTCCATAAGAAGCTAATACTAAAATCATTAACCAAGGGAAGCATAATATAGAAACAAGGATAAAGAATGCTATGAAGTCAATTGGATAATCAATCTTGGGTTTGCATTCAATTCAGTAATGCCTAAAATAGATACATTATAAATAGATGTGTGTGTGGGCGCGCGCTTGTATTGATAAAATGGCTAACCAATAGTAGTATTTACATTTTAGAACCTATCAACCAACCTAAATAGACCATTTTAAGTGTCTGGCAGTTTTTGGGAGTAGCTATTTTAGTATTGCAATCAGCAAAGAGAGAGGTAAGTTTCTGCTTGAGCCTTCCCTACAGGTGTAACCAGTTCATAAGCCAGCACAAAATTTTACCAAATGAGCTGTGGAGAAGGTTTTAAACATGCCAACTAAACATGATATTCATAGAGTTCGAGTCGTATGTGTGTTTTGTACTCTATCCGCATAGCTATAAATTGGTAAATGGTAGTTAAAGTACTGAAAAAAAGTGATCTTGATTGATTAACTTATAAAGTCTTAGGTTGTTAGAGAAGGCTGCTGGTTGAGCTGAACCATTTTTATCCCAAAAGATCCAATCTCTAGTGACATTTTACTATGTCAATTTGCACCTAATAATTAATGCACAGAAGTTACAGGTACACTCCTACAATTAAAAATTCTTTAAATTTCAGTCCAAATGGAATAATGATTTCGATCAGCATATGGAACATGAGAGCTGCACGTGATCTACCAAATGAGCTGTGGAGAAGGCTTCAAACAGGCCAACCAAACAGGATATTCATAGAGTACCAGTTGGGTTTGGACGTGGAGTATTATTCTATAAGGTGTAACTTTGTTCTATTAGTATCCTGGAGGTCTTACAAGATATATACATCAGGGTAATTGATACACGCAAAAAGCTTTCATTGCCCATGCGTTACAATTTGAGACATGGGAGTTGGCATCTTTTTTTGGGCTCGTTGATCATCATATGGAGGTGTTGCCAAGTAAAATTTACCTATATTATACATGAGGAAGGAAGTGGCAACATGTTTGTGCTGGTAATTATTTTGTACAACTATGAATTCCTAAGGCAGAGATCCATGAGGAAGGCAGTAGCATGGGACTTGGTTTGTAGACTTAAGAGCGAAGGTGGACACCACATATATGTTGTAGTTTTACTTACAATCCATCTGTAGTTTAATCTCCAGAACTTAAGAAATCTGAAATAAATGAGAACCTATTACTACTGGGAGCTCTTCTTCCGTATGGGCAGAGATCCATACAGAAACTATGTATTGTCCCAACCCCATTTGTACTTAACTTCACAAACTAAGCTCAAAACAAGATGAAGCTTCTTTGAATTACTCAAATATCAATTCTTAGGCACCAGATTGGTTGACTTCCTCACTGAACACCTCCACTGCTTTTACATCAAGAAGACCATGGAACTGATCTTCTAATGGAGAATAACAACACAACAGACCCCCCATAAGGTGAAGAAAGTCATGTTAACACATTCGTCGACCAGTAAGGGTGAAACGCGTCTACGTAAAATCATCTCATATACACGATATATATACTACTAAAGAGAGAGAAAAACTGAGTGGAAAGTCAAGATTCTGTTATGTATAGGCTGGCTATAATTGCAGATAAGTGAATAAATGAACAGTTAGGACTTAGGATGGACGAAGCTGTTTATCTCCTTCACTAGGCAACGAAAATGATCGTTATTAGGCAAGAAGCAGAAACCAATCGTTGCTAGCTTTAGGTATAGAAAATTCACCTCATCACCTCCAAGGTTCTTATATGTTATTACAGTTAGCAAATAACTGAATGTTATTATATGATATTACAGTAGCGGACTTTATTGCCTATTTTGAGTTCATCCAATATTAAACAAGTTCATTGTTAAGAACCAGTATGGGTTATCGATTTCAATATGGGTTATCGAACTTCAATCACTAGTGAACATTAAGAAACCAGTAATACGTTTAATAACTATGCACAACCAGCAAATTCGTAACCAACAGAAGAATAAATTTCGCAAATGATATATAATAACACACACTTAAATCAACAAAATAAATTGAGGTTTCAAGTAAGTTGTTACTCACTTGGTATCATCAAGGATCCGAATAGTCATTCTCTTGAACTGGAGGCTGTAAATTAGTTTGTTGCGCTAATACGAATTCTTTTACTTTCCTCAGTTCTCTCATCTCATTTTCCAACTACGAAAAAATTTCCTAGAGATACCATAATCTGTATAATCTCGGCTCTTTTAATTGATTGATATTGTTGACTTCACAACTCACAACTTTGCATACCATCACGTCGAGATTCAAGAACGAACACTCTATATTGTTCCCTCGTAATTTTTTAAACAAAATTGTACTAATTATTTGATATTGTAGTACTACTTAAACTATAAAATTATTTCCGTAAATACTTAAATTGATCGTCTTTTCCGTTTCTTTCTACCCACCGAACTAAAACAATTAGTAAAGTAAATTAAACCAAACCAAATAAACAGAACAGATTTCTGATTCAATGGGGGGGGGGGGGGGCACGAANAAAGAAATTAAACTTACTCTTGTTTAGGCGGATAATCCAATAGTATAATTTGTGTAAAGTACTTTGGATTAAGTCCTCCAAATAAGAAATTAAACAGAGTACACGTTCTGAATAGAGCTCTCAACGACAACGACGAAAGCGCCTCGCTCTTCGCAACCTTTCTGAGTTTTTTACCTTCTGAATTTTGAATGAGTTAGCGACCGTCTCTAGGGATTTTAGCTTCGTTGTCTCCCTCTTTGCAACCTATGAGATTATTATTTTACCTTCTGAATTTTAGCTTCGCCGTCTCTAGGGATTAATTTTAGGTACGGTCGAATTTTACCTTCATAATTTTGAAGGATCAGTTAGCGGCCGCGTCTCTAGGGATTTTAAGCTGAAAATATGTGTATTTGAGAGATTTTAGTGTGAAAAGAGAAAATTTGGAGGGATACTGTGATTAATTTCCTTTTCTTTCTTTTTTTTCTTACTTTTAGTTTTTAGTCGGTTCCCGCGCCCCCTATCCCGCTAAAATATAATATTAGAGACCAGATATTTATTTTTGTACAGATTAGAATATCTTTGGTCGTATAAAATTGCATATTAAAGATAAAAAAAAATTCTCATCCCTATAAGTACACTTTTAGGGACAATATTTAAAACTTGTCGCTAAATGTTGGTCCATAATAAGGCTTTTTCTTGTAGTGAAATGTGCTTTCGATGTCGGTTCAGGAAAATTTCTTAGCTTCATGGTATCAAATCGGGGAATCAAAATCAATCCTTATAAGATCAAGATATCGATGAAATCACCGTCCTAGATAGTGTAAAAGTCGTACAAAGGTTAATCAGAAGAATAACTGCCTTGGGTCGATTCATCTTGAGGTCGTCAGATCGGAGCCACAGGTTTTTCTCCTAACTCAAAAAAAAAATGATTTCGCCTGGACCCCGGAATGCCGACAGGCATTGGAAGAATTGAAGCGATACTTATCGAGCCCATCTCTGCTTCATACACCGAAGATGAAAAACTATACTTGTACCTGGTTATGTCCAAAATCGCGGTAAGTGGTGTCCTAGTTCGAGAAGAACAAGGTACGCAGTTTCCTGTTTATTATGTAAGTCAAACCTTAAGATATGCATAGAAAAGGTACCCACACTTAGAGAAATTGGCACTTGACCTAATAAGTGCTTCAAGAAAGTTAAAACCGTATTTTCAGTGCCACCCCATATGTGTATTAACCACTTACCCACTCCTTAATGTTTTGAACAAGACTGAATTATCGGGCCGATTGGCCAAATGGGCCATCAAACTCAGTGGGTACGATATTGAATATCAACCCCGAACGACTATCAAGTCTCAAATTTTAGTAGACTTTGTGGCCGATTTCACGCCAACCCTCGTACCTGAAGCGGAAAAGGAACTTTTACTAAAATCAGGTACATCATCAGGGGTGTGGACCCTCTTCACGGACGGTGCCTCGAATGTGAAAGGGTCTGGGCTCGTCATTGTTTTTAAACCGCCCACGGGTAGCATTATTACACCATCCATTGAAACTTCAAAGTTGACTAACAATGAGGCCGAGTATGAGGCCATGATTGCAGGTCTCGAGATAGCCAAAAGCTTGGGAGCAAAAGTCGTCTAAGCTAAGTGCGACTCTCTACTGGTAGTGAACCAGTTACTTAGACAAAATACAGGTAACTTTACGTCGTTTCAAGGAATGGAATCTATAACATGATCCTCGAGAACAAAATAGTGTGGCCGATGCACTAGCAAATTTGGGATCATCGGTCGAAGAGGATGAGATCATCTCAGGGACCGTCATCAAACTCTCGAGGTCCCTGATCGAGGAAAGGCATGCCAAAATAAATTCTACAAGCTTAACCTGGGACTGGAGGAATAAGTACATCGAGTATTTGAAAGTGGAAAGCTCCCATCGGACCCTAAAGAATCGAGGGCCCTTCGAACTAAAGTTGCTCGTCTTACATTAGATGAAGATGGAACATTATATAGAAGGACACTCGATGGACCATTGGCAGTATGCTTAGGACCGGGATATACTGACTATGTCCTATGAGAAATCCATGAAGGCACATGTGGGAACCATTATGGCGCCGAGTTATTAGTTCGCAAGGTCGTCAGAGCAGGATATTACTTGGATAACATGGAAAAAGACTCTATGGAGTTCGTGCGAAGAAACGATAAATTCAAGTTTTGCACAGATGATCCACCAGCCCGGTGAACAAATTCATTCGGTCTTATCCCCATGGCCATTCATGAAATGGGGAATGGACATCGTCATCCCTCTGCCTTCGGCCCCAGGTAAAACTAAGTTCATTTTGTGTATGACTGACTATTTCTTCAAATGGGTTGAAGCACATGCCTTCGAAAAAGTTAGGGAAAAAAATGATAGATTTCATATGGTATCACATTGTATGTCGATTTGGGATACCCACAGAAATAGCATGTGACGATGGAAAACAGTTCATCGGCAGCAAGGTAACGAAATTCCTCGAGGATCATAAAATAAAGAGGATACTATCAACTCCGTATCACCCTAATTGGAATGGACAGGCCAAATCAACGAAAAAGACTATCATTCAAAACTTGATGAAAAGGTTGAACGAATCTAAAGGGAAACAGAGGGAAATATTGCCCGAGGTTCTATGGGCATATCGGAACACGTCGAAGTCCAGTACAAGAGCAACTCCATTTTCCTTAGTATATGGCTCCGAATCCTTGATACCGGCCGAAGTCGGAGAGCCCAGTGCCAGGTTCGACATGAAATAGAGGAATCTAACCACGAGGCCATAAATACCAGCCTCTAGTTGTTAGATGAAAAATGAGAAACTGCACTCGTTCGGATGGCTGCACAAAAGCATTGAATTGAAAGGTACTACAATAGGAGAACTGACCTTCGCCACTTTAGAATCGGGGACTTAGTCCTAAGAAAAGTAACCCTCAACACTCGAGATCCTTATGAAGGGAAGATCGGCCCTAATTGGGAAGGACCCTACCAAATCCTTGATATAATAAGGAAAGGATCTTACAAACTCAGAACGATGGCCGGCGAACCACTGCTGAATAACTGGAACATATCACTTCTCAAGCGATACTATTGTTAAGGTATGATTTTCTCTTTCTTTCGTTTATATGTATTCAAAACTAACTCATTGCAGGAGTACGACCAAAAACATCGAGACCTCAGGCTTTGATCGGTTTTTATCCCAAATGGGTTTTTCCGACAAAGTTTTTAACGAGGAAACAATTATGTGCTACCTGAGGACAATTCAACAGTATCCAAAGTTTCTTTGCAATCAACTTCGAATACTAGGGGGCATCACCCTAGGATGTTATGTGTTCGAGAGATGTACCTCGTATCAACGGGCCTCGATAGGAAAACTTTGTAATGAGCCAAACGATCGAATGAACCGTGTCAATATAGATTAGTCGAGTCCCGATGGCAAGATATGTACACATGTATAAATTATTTAAATAAGCATTATTTATTTATCAAACATCTCTTGTCTCAAAGCAAATTCTCTACTATGCAAATTTCATACTTATGGTATTGTGAAAAATGGCTCAAGAGCCAAATACATACATACTTAGAACACCCGAGGAGTGCTCGCTCGAGTTGTCTAAACTCAAAGTCACAAGACCTCAAAGAGGCACCCCCCGATACATAGGTTAAGGCCATTATACTCTGGGACTAACATTTCGAACAAGTTCAAAATGTTACATCGGGTAATAAGTCCAAAAGGCCTACCCGATGGCTACAACCATATTAAAGGCTACAGTCGAAATAACACGACTCGGAAACGTCCGAATTCTGCAATAAATAATAGGCCTTCAAATACTTTAAAAAACTAATTAAAAGGGGCCTCGATAAAATCAGCCTTCAGAAAATCAAAGGCTTAGATAATATCATCTTTTGAAAAAACTCAAGACGTATTGAAATATCTTAACACAAACGTGCTAAGGTACAAAAGGAAAAAGAGGGTCCCAATCATCGGAACCTAAAAAAACACAGTGGGAATAAAAATAAATGATAAGGCATAAAAATTTTTTACTAAGTCTTTTAAGCCGAAGAGGAGATATAATAGCCATTTTTAAAGGCCAAATCGGCCCAGTCTAAAGAGCCTAAGGGACAATAACTTTAGAGTTCGAGACCTTGTTCTCACTCAATTTGAACCTAAGGGTTCCAATATTCGGAGCTCGAATAAAGTGAAATATAGCTCAGAGATTCTTCATAAAACCCTAAGGGGTATATTGTTGTAAGATCAAAACATACCCACTACTTGGTAAAAAGCTAAGGGTTTGTTTTATTCTAAGTTCAAAATTTACCCGAACTTAGTTCTAATAATAATGCATTTATGGCTTTGATCAAAACCGCCCGAGATAGAAACATATTATCGAGCTCCGAAACTCACCCTCGTTTAACCCAAAAGAAAACCTAAAGGTTTGATCTGAGGTCGAACAAAGGTTAACTCGGCTAATAAGATTTTTCACAGAATAGAGGCAGAAAACGCATTTGAACTTGAAATCTATAGAAGCATTCAGAGAGAAGTTTTTTTCTCATATATATTGAAAGGTATGTACAAGATAGTGATCAAGGTCTTACAAAAAAGGAAAAAAGGATGCTAAAACCTAATTATGACAGGGGTCGTCCTCCCATTCGGGAGCAGCTTCCCCGGGAGCATCTTCTTCTTCAGTCCCCTCATCAGATCTGCCTCGGCTGCCCTCTTCATCATCATCTTCTTCGTCAAGGAGGCAAGCTGCTTGGCTTCTGCTTGAAGAACTTTGGCTCTAGCAATATCTTCCGAAAGGTCAAAACCCCGAGCATGGACTTCCTCGAGGGTTTCCCTCCGGGACTGGCATTTTTCCAAGTCAACAATCCATTGCTCCCGATCGGAATCCTCCCTTAGCTGTATTTGAGTAGCCTCAGCATCGGCTCGGTACATGGAAATGGATTTATCTGCAATGACCTTCATTTTCTCAATCTCTGCCTTGGCCTCAGTCTCGGTACCTCGGCCAATGACAGTTTGGCCGAGGCAGTCTCTTTTTTCGCAGCCAAGTGGTCCGTACTCCACTTCAACCGATCATAATCGACCTCTCCTCGAAGCAGCTCGAACCTCTCCATCTTCTGTTGTAGCTAAGATAGGGAAGTATTAGCCTCCACAGTTGGGTTAAGTCCGTACTTTACTAGAAGAATGGTTACCTATTTGTCCATCTCGACCTCCTCTTCACGAGCCTTGGATAGTTCAGCTTGAAGATCCTTTATGGCCTCGTCCTTTTGGCCACAAAGCAACTTTAGGGCATTCCTCTCCTCTAAGACCTTCTGAAGGTCGGCCTCGCACTGGATATGGTCAGCTCAAGACTTAGCGGATGCCTATACGTAAAAGAAAGAATGGGTTAGATTCAAAAAAAAGAAGAGGAAAGGAGAAATGCGATAACTGGTACTTACCCAAGAAAAGAGATGTTGAGCCTCTTCCAAAAGGATTGAGGCAACGCTGATGTCAGAGGAATCATCGACCCCAATAAATCAATCCCAGAAAGGATCACCTATACTCGAGCCAACGCCAATGTTGAGGTTCTTCAACTCCTTAGCCTTTCCTAATGCCTCCTCAGAGAAGGTCGGGAGTGAAGATAATTGACATGCTATCACGGCCCCAAGCAAGTCACTCGAGGAGCTTTGATTGACCCTCTGCGTCTCGGAACCGTCCCCATCTGGTGTGCTTGCGATTGGTAAAGAAATAATCTCGACCCCTGGAGATTTGGGGTCCATACCAGAATTCTTTTTCGAAGCCTCCTCAGCCGAGTCTTAGTAGCATCCGCGACTATCGGCTCAGAAGTCTTGGCGACCTCGACGGCTTTTCTAGGTCGGGCTGTCAATGCAAAGGTGGCTTCCTCCTCTCTCAAGTTCTGGACCGACTCCACCGTGAGAAAAAGTACTTTCTTCCTCACCCTTTGAGGCTTGGTCTTGGGATCCTCGGACTGCGAGGCACCTTTCCTCTTGTTATTTTTTCCTGACTTTGGAGATGGGGACTTGGTTCATTCTTCACCAGCCGAGCGCCTCAAAATGGCATCTTGGTCAAGCTTGCATGACAAAATATTAGTGATATGTGGAGTATAGTAAACATTTCGAAATACAAGAAAAGAGGCCCTTACCATGATTCTTAGCCTCCCATCTACCCCTTGCCAAGTCGTTCCATGCCCGTTCAGGGTGGGAGGAAGTCAACGCTAACTTCTGAACCCAATATTGGAGGTCAGCGACCGCTTGGGGCATCCAAGCAAGAACTGCAAAATAAAGGAGAATATTAGACGGGGCCGAATCAGATGATAAGAGTAACATTGAATATGTTACTTACGGTTGGGGTTCCACTCTTCAGGGAATGGAATCTTCTCCTCTACTATTATATCACGGGTCATCACCCGTTTAAATCGGCTCATCCAACCTTGATATCCTTGTCGATGCTCGAGAATAAGTCCTTTGTTGCCCAGCGCTGAAGCTTGATCAGCCCTCGATAGAGTCGAGGCCGGTACAACCTCATGAGGTGGTTTAGAGTGAACTCCGGCCCCTCGGCTTTGCTGGAGAAGAAGCGCAACAAGATCACTATGCGACATAAAGAAGGGTGGAGTTGCCCGAGGGTGACTTGATACCTCTTACAGAAGTCAAAGATCACTGGGTCGACATGGCCTAATGTGAAGGGGTAAGTGTAAACACTTAAGAACTCCTCCACAAATGTAACGATGCTCTCCTCGGGGGAAGGGATAAGCACAACGACCCCGGGAACCCAGTTGCAGTCCTTCCTCATGTCCTCGATATGGCTCTCTGTTATCGAGCACATATATATCGACACATGCTCGCATCATCCTGGTACCGACGAGGGGTTCTCGACCTTGAATACAGATTTTAGCGTACACAGACCGGGAATGTACTCATGAGGAGCTAGTTCTACCGGCGTTTTGTTGCCGGCCGGCCGGGAAGAGGAAGATGAAGCCTTTTCCTTCTACGACACAGACTTAGAGGTTTCGCCATTTATATAAGTGAAGAAGGGCGAAATAAGGTGTGAAATCGGTGGTTCCGGTGATATCAACGGTGGTTCAACAGTCGGCGGTAAAGAGGGAATAAAGAATGTTGAAAGGATTAGAGATTTGATTAAAGCAAAAGTTAAGATTTGATTCAATGGAGGATGAAGTATTTATAGGCTCGTGGCGATGGTTCGGTGGTGCTGGTGGCAGACCGTTAGCTAACAAGCATTAATGATTTGGGAAACTGGACCGACGGGACGTTTCGGTCACGCTTGTCGCTTACGTCATGATGATAACGTCACGATCGAGGTTTCAGAGAATCGGGTCTCAAATAATTTCTTATTGTTTTACTCTAAAAAACAGGGGGATTATTTGTCTACGATTAAAATCGAGTATGTCCGATTTTATTAGCTCGAGGGGTTTCCTAGAGAATAAGCTCATAATGGACCGGCTCGAGCTTGAAGACAAGAAGATCGAAGCACTCACTGAGGATCGAGACCAAGCGTACCGACGCCGAGTAACGAAATATCGAGATATTAGTAATCAACCGAATATCTCGACTGAAATCTTAGAAGGAATTGAACTAACGGTTATTGACATCAATCGTGGGATCTGTTCCCATCATTAGAGTTGTACCTTATTTAAAATTCCTCTACTATATAAAGAGGAAGCATGTTCATTTGTAAAGGACATACATTCACTGAAATCATATACTTGATGCTCTTTATTTACTTATTACTCACTGTTGTTCTTATTGTTCTTACTACTTGATCTCGAGGCTATCCCGAATTGAGATTTAAATAATGCTACAACACTGGTTTGATTTATTTTAATTGTTAAACTCATTTATTTAATTCGCTATTATTAACTAGTATTGAATCAAATCATATATCCTTAAAACCACAGTACAAATTTAATTATTACTCAAATTTCGAGGTAAACAATAGTAACATCAGACAAGAAAAAAGTTGATTATATATATATATATATATATATATATATATATATATATATATATATATTTTTATATATATATATATATATATATATATATATATATATTATTATACATAACTTATATCCATTAATGTTTTACTAAAAAATGAACCATATTACTAAAAGATTTGATCGGTAAGTATTATGTTGTCATTTTATTGTCATATCTTGAATGATTGATGATCAGAAGAATTGATTTCTTCTCCCACGTCAAGGAGCAAGGATAATGTCACTGTTCCCCAAGTACACATAAGTATATGTGACCGTTAATTAATAAAGTGATTCGAAAGTCGAACGTCGAACACACAGAAATTTAAATTAACGGTTAACCAAACTAACTAAAATCAGTTTAGTGTCTAAGATAGGCGAAAATATTATTTTTATATTCATCTACCGTTATGAAAATTAAACAAGTAATCAACTAAATTAACAAGAGCACAGAAGTTTGTTTTAGGATTTTACTAAGAGGAGATGAAGATTCTAGGGTTTTGGTCGGTTTATTATTCCTATTAAGTTCAATAATTACACTTATTAATTCAAAGTTTCTATGGTTGCTAATTGACCAGATCGTTGAAATGAATAGCGTGTTCCCACAATATTTCTCGCCCATTCACAATATATCAATCCTATATTCGATCATATGGTATTGAGTCTATCTGGAATGAATATAATACGACATTCAACCAAGCAAGACTTTTAGGTATATTCCTATCCTAACCGCGAAATATTTTCCCGAGCCACGGGTTCAAAAACAAGCTTTCTCTAATTCCACTTGAATCTAAGCATGGCCTTCCCAAGCATAGCATAGATAGTATATAGAACTCAACTGTTGGCCAAACAATTAAGCAATTATGCAGAGAATTAGAGAAACAATCAAAGATAATACCTCATATTAATGGTGATGTAATTAACAAACTTTGATATTCATGTCAACAACAACCCTAGAAACAAGAGTGCTTAGCCACTCATGTTCGTAGTAACAAATATACAAGTATTTTGCATAAATAAATTACAAAGAAAAGATAAAGGGATACAGAACTCGATGATTTTCTCCTCCAAAAGTTGTTCCATGTGATGGTCTCCTCTCCCAATAGTGTACTCTCCTTAAAAATAGGTTTAGAGCCCTTTTATATATGTTGGGGACGTGTAGGATTGAAATCACCAAGTTCCAGCCAAATTAGGACGAAATCCGCCGTTTGGTGCCACACTTTGCTCCTGGCACGAAGCTGCACAGTGAACATTTTATCCTGTTGTCAACGTTGTTGGTCGGCGCCTGGCGCGAACCTGGGCACCAAACGTTTTTCACTTTTGTGCTCTGCTGCCCTGGCCGTTTTGGTTGGTGCCTGGCGCAAACATGAGCACCAAACTTATAGTTCCTCCAAATTCTTTTATTTTTATTTCACTTTGAATGCAACCTTTCCAAATCACTTCCAGTTGACTGCAACACATACAAATATCATTATTAAGCTCGAGTCATAAATATTCACACCAAAATTAACAAGATCGAGGAATAATGCCAGGCAAATTACATGAAAAAACATGAAATTTTAGCCAAACATCATCACTCCACAGTTAAGCTCTTGCTCGTCCTCGAGAAACCTAAAACCTTTCTAATCAAACAATGCAATGCAATACATCATACAATAGAGGAACATTTGACAATTCAACGCACTACACCTATGACCATGTTTGATACCAACAATTAAGCCATTGCATATGCATTCATACATTTTCCAACTTTCACATGCCTGAATAAAGTGAACAATTTAAAACACTCAAACAACCTGCCCATAACCACCCAACATCAAAGACCGACTCGTCGCCAATAAGCACTATCAATTTGTGCATTCACCCAACAAGAGAAGTTTAATAATATCACATATCCGTCATTGAGTCATGTGCCTCACAAAACAATAAGAGAGTATTTCGTCAACACATTCAAATCTACATTCGAATATAATTTAAGGATACCACATACATGAATAAAGAACCACTCACTCTCACAATGAATGTCATGTGCATCCCCTTGTCGTACCATAGGCTTGCCCATAGTGTATATATCTACTAATTTAAGCTCGCAAAGTTTAGGATCAATTAGGTCTTTACGAATTGTAATGGAGGCTGAGGAACATGTAGGATATATTCTTGTATAGTGACTAACCCTCCCAATCACTTTAATACATTATATTTAACTTTAAAGTACATACTCTTCATGACTAACTCGAGCGATGCCACGAAACCATACACAATTTAGCTCTTTCTCCTTAAACATATCTATATACTTACTAGCCCAGATCAAGATGGATAGGAGATATATTTTCTATTTTTCATTTTTTATGTTTTTTTTCCAACAATCTTCATGAATTGAAGTGTGCCCGGCTAATGATCTTTCCAAACATATGTGCACTATTTGGCCTTTCTATGGTTCCACTCAAAAGCTACCCCAACTTTCACCTTATTTTTCAGCAACTTAAGTGCTTTCAGAGGCAAAGATTAGACAAGGTTCAACTAAGAACAAAATGGATTCGGCTTATAATATGGATGCCAAAGATAGGGTTTATAGGCTGAACTGGGCTATCTAAGAATAATTTTACTTATGGTGGAATCGTAGCTCATTGAACGAACAGAGGAACACCTAGACTTACAAGACTTAGGACCCGTTTAGCCATGAGTTTTGCCAAAATAAATTTGGGATTTATTTGGCAAACTCACGTTTGGCCATAAATTTTGCCCAAATTTTGACAAAATTCCAAATCTCAAAATCACCCGAATTACTGATTTTGTGCCAAAATCCCAAAACTTGTTTATACATGTTTTTACAAAATAAACATGGAAAATATGTTTTGAAAACGTATGTCCAAACACATTTTCATCTTCAAACCAAACGTCACCCAAATCAGATTTTTCAAATCAAATTTGGGAATCTATGACCAAACGCTAGCTTAATTATTTCACTTCGACCAGACTAACACGAGATAGCACAAAATACAATCAAGACCTCGCATCACACAATGCACAAGTTCCATTCAAGACGGTTTCATTCTAACTCTCAAGTTAAAGAAAGTAATACATAGTCAGGAATATTAAGCAATAAAGCACTACGTGAACAAGTCAAGAAACTGAGAGAAGGCTTCATAAACAGGTTTTTCAATTCATCTATGGCACCAATTTTCGTCAAAACATATTAGAAAGGTAATTTACATGCTAAGGCCTAACTATGCTAGCATCTTAAGGCACATAGGAGCAATTAAGTCTTCTTCCTTTTATTTAAAAAATAATAATAAAAATATCCGATTCAATATACATCATTTGAAAAGAACCGCTTCCTAAAGAAAAATATCAGTCACAACTTACATTAACGTGCAATGCTATTTTTAGGGCAACATCCAACTCGCCAATTAATACTTTCAAACGAGACACAAATCCCAACATTTACACACCATGTTATTTCAAAATTGATTCATTAGAGAATAATTTTGAAACCAAATTCCAGCTCACCTAATTCCTAAATGCAACTTTCTTGTTCATTGGCTATGGTAATAACAAAACTCAAATAACTAAATTACTGCGTCGAGGAAAAAACACTTCGGTCGTATGGGTGGGGCAGAGTTGAAGCTGACGAAGATTGGTTAGTTTAACATCATTTGCCAAAAATTTATATTCTATATATAAGTTCTAACAAAGATTCTTGACTTCACCGTTGCATACAGAAGGAAATTAAAAATAGATCAGTTTTATTGTATGTTGTCCGAAAATCCTTAACAAAAAGACACTTGCAAATCCGATGCTTTAAATCTTCTTTTAATAGAATAACAAGGCACTTATTTTGTGGTAAACTAGTGACTAGTGGCAAGTTAGGTCCTATCATTTTAGATAAACACTACTCCCTTCGTTTTAAGATAGATGAGGAACTTTCCTTTTTAATCTGTTTCAAAATAAATGATATATTTCTAAATTTGAAAATAATTCAACTTTAAACTCTTCATTTTATCAGATTTACCCGTAATGAAAATCTTTTATAACCACAAAAATGTTATGACCCCACAAAACTTTCACCCCTTAAGCTTTTAAGGCCAGAAGTTTCAAATGACTTCTTTTTTTTCTTAAACTTCGTGTCAAGTCAAACTAACTCATCTAAATTGAAATGGAAGGAGTATTTTATTAGGTTAACGGTGATGTAGATTCTAATCTTACACCACTTTCTTGGAAGTATTTTTCAGGCATGTGCTGTTTTTCGTCCAATTTTTCAACTTCCTCAGAGAGGTTAGTTTCATCCAGGTCCGTTCTTACATGATATGTATATACCAAAAATACAATTTTTAGAAGATTATTAACGCAGGAGAGTTTTTGAGAGCTAACAAGGAATGAAGACAGAAGGTTTCATCAATTCTCTTGCTAACAATCAGTGCAAAATCGGAGTTTGTATCGCATTATTATTTTTTATATTTTCTACTTCTTCAAATTTAATTGTGATGATTTTTTTCATATCTATGGAGTAGTTCTTCTCTAGGTTTTGACGGATATGGTAGTGTTTACCGTGAAAATGGTAACTACAATTATATTTTATTATGTGGTTCTAAAAATACGTGATTTATCTTAATACCAGTTATCGAGTGATTATAGCTAGGTGTGTTTGCACGAAACAGTGAGAAAAATAATCACAAGCTAAGGGAAAGCAAACCAGAGTGCCTAAAGTCGGAGGCTCGATGTCGACCTCGGGGGTTCCTGTGACCGAGGCTCGGGCCTAGGTCGCATGGTCGATGAAGGTACAACGCGCATGCAAGCCTTTGAGATATGCCATTTCTGATCAATGATGGGCAATAAAGGAAGAACAAGTAAAGGAAATCAATAAATGCAAATAAACGAGCTAATAAAGAAGAATCAGAAGAGTTTGATAGTAAAAGAAGAGAATGTTCTTGTATTCCATGTGTTGTGTCCTTGTTAACAATAAGGGTCCCCCTTTACATAAGAGGGAGGGAACCTAAATTGTACATCTAGCATTTATTACAAGGATACATGTTTGATTGGCTTAGCGAATGCATGCGCATGGAGATGTACTTTCTTGCAGAGCCGTTAGTCTCTATCTTCGCGCTACCCCAACCTGTTAGTCTGGGGTCTATGATGCCTCAGAGGCAGCTGTGGTGTAGGCTCGTGTCCGATCCCGAACCGCACCGGGGGTCTTCTATAAACGGGCATAAAAATCGGCCTCTCGAATCTTCGTGTCGTTTCTCATTTTGATCTCGGACTCGTATCCCTTTGGGTCGGAGGCGATCGATCTACAATCTCTGGTCATGCGAACAACAATAAGATCTCATAATACTCATAAAATTAGTCCGCCCAATTTTAACCGTACACAGATAGTCCCCGCGTTTCTTGGAACATAGAGACAAGAAACGTTTTGAGGTCGTTATTATTGCCTTATCTGAGCCGTTCGAGGTGACTATCGAAGCTGAGGGAGGCACTGCACCCGCACATCCGTTAGTGGGTTCCTGCGCAGATTACCGCCCCTTCAACTCCCTTTCGCATGTGCGGAGGTCTCTCTATAAGTACTCCCCCTTTTTCCCTTTTTCTTTCACAGTGTCCCTAAGCCTCAAAAATCTTCATCGCTTCAGATTCACCCCTATGAGATCACATATTTCCTTCTCCGTTTGTTCGCAAAAAAAGAATGGCTCAGAGCTCTTCCAGCGTCCCTTGGATCGACGAACTTTCTTCCCCTTCTCGACAACCAAACGAGGAAAAGATGGAATCCCCTCGCCTCAAGGATTGCATCCCCGGGGCCTGTGTGATAAGCTCTGACTTCAAGATTGACAGACCGCCTTTGAGGCCAGGGTAGTGCAAGCCCATATCCCTGTACATTAGCTTGATCTCTAACACTGGAATGTAAAAGCGGACTGCCGGTGGAGTAGTTCGGCGCTGGTGAAGATCCCTTCTCGCGAGGAAGATATCACCACACATGAAGTTGGCTTTATCAGCGTATATACCTACCCATTTACCCTTGGGCCGGTGGGCCCCTCTTTGCCCCAAATTGACCCTATCATCTTTTATTTCTACGAGCGATACTAGGTGACCCTCGGCCAGATACATCCGTCATTTTGGCACGTTATTTACATGACCAGGTATCTTGTTAAAATGGTTGAGGGAATGCCTTTTAACATCGACAATTTGATTAGGATGTACATCCCCCGACTTTACCGAGGTGGTCTGATCAAGCTCCAGCGTCGGGCCTCGAGGGCCTTTTTTCCCTGTAGCGACGACGTCAGGAACAGAGGATGGATGAGCCTCTTTGATTCCAAATGAAAGGATGTCGTTTCCCCATAAGTGGAAGGCAGAGCGTAAGTGTATATGTTCCTTGGACGCCATTCTTTTCCTTGTATTTTAACTACTTACGTCACATTTTCTGTTGTTGCTGTAGTCATCGCTACACATCCTGTCTCAGTCAAAAGTCTCTCAGGCTGGGTACGTCAACTATATTTGGTCTGTCCCTATGCTAAGAGCGTGTTGCACGATTTGTCAGCAGGCCGATGGGAGGCGATAAATTATGGTCAGATTTCCTTAAGCTTTTTTGGTCATGAGTGTGTCCCTTCGGGGAGGGCGTCTTTAATCAAACTTTCGTGCTTGGTTACTTACGCTCTCACATTCGCACATGCTTGGGCGACAGTTCTGTGATTAGGGAGGCGCCGCCTTGAGAGGTGGGTATCCCGGACGTTGTTAAAAGAGGAAAAAGAAATGGCAGTATTTCAACCGGATCTTCAAAATTCAAGAGGAGCAAAGTAGATGAGTCTTTGACGGTTTCGACTTCTGAGGCCTGTGGGAGTCCCCGAGTCATTAGCGGGGAGAGGGCCGATTCTGAGGCGATGCCCGTGAGATAAGGGAACTCGGTCGCCTTATGTTTTTCAAAGTCTGGAGCTGCCATTTCAGGCCTATTTCTGATGCGGTAGCTATTCCTTCCGAGGTTGAGGAGTCCATTGGCGGTGATACATGCAATGTTTCTGATCTGGGAACTTACCGGAATCCCCCCGGGTCGATACACATTTGATTGCAGATTCAGAGGTATCCGCCATTCACCAAGAGCGAGTTAAGTCCACGGTTTCCTTACCCGGTACAATCGACGTGGACGACACTCCTCCCCAAACCGGCCTTCCCTGGGGAGAAACCACGGATCGTCCAGCACAAGGAGTCCCTTGGCGCGGAAGTACCTAGTTGGGGCGTAGCTCCAAGGCTATATGTCGATGCTGAAGGGAGCCCAACATATGGCGAGTTACCTGTCTTTGGTGAGCTTCATAGGCTTTGTAAACAGGTATTTCTTCGCAAATCTTGCTAGGGATTTTGCCTTTTACATTTCTTACCTTGCCCATTTCATCTGTCAGGAAAAGGTGTTTTATAACCAAAATTTCGCTCGATTCCAAGCTGATCTAGGTGTTTATGAGGATAAATGCGAGAAGGTCCCTTCGGAGGTCAACAAGCTCAGGGGATGCCTTGATGAGAAAGAAAGAGAACTCCGCGATATTCGGTCTTGTTTGGAGGTTGAGACCAGGGAGAGTGTCTGTCTCGCTGATCATGTATTGTAGTTTCCTTTTGTTTTATGGCCGTCCGTCTTATTCGCCCCCTTGACTCTCCATGGGCCGTTTCCTTACATCTTGAGAAAAAAGAGGCTTCATTGAGGGAAGAAATTCGAGCCCTTGATGCTGAGATTATCGGGCTTCGGGGGCATGTGAGCGAGATAACTGAAGAGTGTCCTCAAAGAAAAGGTGACTTTAATCGAGCCCCAACATCGTGAAGCCGAAAATAAGTGCGAAAGATATAAGGATCGCCTTGCTGAATCGGCCATTGCATTATCCCCGCCATAGCTGAGGCCGAGGCGCTCGTTTATTCATATAAAGAAGATGATGCTGCCACGAACTCTCATGCCAAGGAGGTGTCCGAAGGTGCCGAGTTACGGTTAAACCGAGCCGTGAAACATGCTTTCTTAAGATCTCGGAGGCATGCCTTGGAGAATGTTCGCGCCGGGGCCATCGACCTGGCTACAAAGATTGAAATTGTCAAGCTTTTGGAAAAAGAGGTCGCCGTCTTAATTACTTTCGAAGATGGATCGAGCGATTGCTCGGATGATGGAAGCAACAGAGGCGAAGTCCTCTAAGGGAAGAAGCTGTTGGAGACTCCGAGACTGTTGGGGGCGCAATCCCCCTGAAGATTGTCTGAAGTCTTAGGTTTTTTTTGTAGAGGATTAAGGCATGAATCCTGTGAATAAGTTTTATCAATTTTCTTGTGTATGTGAAAAGACTTTTTTTGCCTTCCCTTGTTTCTGCTCTACCCCTCTTCCCGAATTACAACATTGATTTGGTCGAGTCGGACAGGGGGTTTGACCCTATGGATCCTGAGCCGATCTTTGGGAGGCCTTTTGATTGGCCCATAGGTTTTATGGTGTTGTCCTGCGCGTTTGTCCGCGTTTTTTTGTGTGGGCGTGATCCTTGGGTCGGGCCGCTAGTTGAGCTAGTCGACCCTTAGGTTTTGAGTTAGCTATGAGGCTTTTTATTGCGTCGGGTCTAAGGTATTTACGCGATTTATACCCGGACATGATGGGCTCAATCTCCAAGCTGGGTTACAGCTTTGAGGGAATCGATTACTTAGCTTTAGGATTAGCTCGTAGGCTCTTTTTGCTGGCTTTAAGGCACTCACGCGACCTTCAGCCATTTTGGGTTTAGTCCCGAGCCAGGTCCCGACCTCAAGGGAATTGATTCCTTAGTTTTTAGGATTAGCCCGTAGGCCTTCTACACTAGCTTTAGGGAACTTACGCGACTTTTTTCCACTCTGGGCTTAGTCCCTGAGCTGGGTTACAGCTTCAAAGGAATTGATTCCTTAGTTTTTGGGATTAGCATGTAGGCCTTCTACGCTGGCTTTAGGGCACTTACAAGACTTTTAGCCACTCTGAGCTTAGTCCCCGAGATGGGTTACAACTTCGGGGAATTGATTCCTTTGTTTTTAGGATTAGCCAGTAGGCCTTCTGTGCTGTCTTTAGGGCACTTACGTGACTTTTAGCCACTATAGGCTTAGTCCCTGAGGTAGGTTATAGCTTCGAGTGAATTGATTCCTTAGCTTTTAGGATTAGCCCGTAGGCTCTTTTGCGCTGGCTTTAGGGCACTTACGCGACTTTCATTCGGTTATATCCTTCATTGTTTGGAAATTTGTTTGAAGTTTTCTCGCATTCGTCTGACTCTTCGACGGCCCAGAAGAACCTCGATTATGAATCGTTACGACGAATGAAGGAAAATTCTTTATGAGCCGACATGAGAATGTCCGAGACCCTATTAGACGAGCTGACATAAAAATGTTCGAAACTCTTGCATACACTTGAGGTAGCATAATTTTAACTGGTTCTTTCCAAAATAATTTTGAAGGATTTGATTTTAAGGTGATAGTCGGGCGTCCCCGAATCGCTTGATACTGCTGGGTCGGAGCTCATCGGCCAGAGTCGTCTTGTTCGGCCGTAGCCCTTAGTCTCGAGTATCTCATCCTCGACGTCTATATTCGAGGGTATGCCTTTATATGGTTCTCACAAGTTGGAATACATAGCCTTGGCTTTTGAAGTCGGGACCGTGTTTTGTTGTTTAGGTGCGTCCGCTTGGGACATTACGATCCTGATCATGCCCGTAGGACTTATAGCTTTCAGCATATTTTGAACACGCTCGTAGGACTTATAGTTTTCAATATATTTTGGACATGCCCGTAGGATTTACAGTTTTCAATATATTTTGGACATGCCCGTAGGACTAACAGTTTTCAATATTCTCGAGGTTAACATTTCGGGAACTTATGGCCTCGGGTCCTGACTATTGCCGGTAGTAATCATTTCCAAGGTTAGAGAATGTTCGACAAAAATGCTCTTTTGATTATTTTTCTTGAGAAAACATGTTTTCTTTGTTGAGGATTCGGCCCTTCAATATGGGCATGGTTCTTCTCGGGTAGTGCCTTAGGTGTTGCCTTGTTAAAAATCTTGCCGGTAAAACCTTCTTTTGGGGAAAAAACCCGATCAAAGGAAAAGAGTGCAATATACGCTACTGCATCTCAAGGACCCATCGGGGATCTTCAGAGCTGGTGGACGTTCTGATGCCTCCGCTAGACGCTCCTGTGTTGGTGGTGTCGGGGCATGGGTGTGTTCGATAAAGCCTCCAACCTTTCTTGCTTAAGTTCTCCCCAGCGTTTTAGGCTCTGGCACTTGTCTCCGTCCTCTATTGCGCTTCCCGACTCCCTGTTTGGATTTCGGATGCTGGTCCACCTGTCGGATTATGTCGGTATAGAGGTGATAGGTCATTTGATCAGGATCTTTCAATCCTACGACCTTCGGGCAGCCCCACCGTCGACCGCCTGCTTCCTAGCATCTGCGAGTCTTGTGGACCAGTCCTTTATGGTGTTGAGGGCCACTACGGTGCCATGCTGGGTTATTGACGCCTTTCGGGAAATCTTCGCATTTTTGAAATAATTAGTCAAAAAATATGGTAGGCTCGGTTTTACCTGTTACCGCCGGTGTCAGTCTGATGATGAACATCTCTCACATTACGAGCGAGTGCTCTGTCTGGTTCTGAAGGTGCCTTCAGTCCCCTGTGAGGCGGCTGTGGTGCTGAAACCATGCTCGGGCTATCCCAAGTGGTCCTTACTCCTGTTCTTTAGTGGGCTTTGATCTAGTTGTCACAGTTTCACATTTTGGCTTGGTTGTTAGTTATCCCCGCGGCCTCCAAAGATGGTCCGACCACGCCGCCCATCGACGACCTTGGGGTCGTGCAAGACCTAAGGTCCTTCAGGAGGACAAGGCCTGTGTCTCATATCCGCCCATATTCTAGGGTTTGGCGGTTCTCTCGGATCGGTGACCTGACTTTACCCCTCGAGCTTGACGGGCTTAAATAATCGGTCGACCTGGCAATTCGGGTCTTTTCGATAGGAGCCAAAATAAACATTTTATTTAAGCTTGCGTTAAGGTAAAAGGAAAAAACTTCGGATTTCAGGACATGGCAGCCGCCACAGAAGTTCTATCTTGCTCAAGAGTGTTTTATTTTGCTTTAGCTAGGCAAGGAACTGTTTACCTCGCACTCCGGACGAGCGTTTACCGAAGTGTTCTTACCCAGTTCTGCTCCTCTAAGGGAAGGGTTCATTTCTTGCGCGTGCCTCACAACCCGCCCGTCGGCGAACTCTCGGAGGTATCCTTTGCTTATCAGTCGGGTTGCTTCTTCCTGGAGCTATCTGCAATCTTTGGTCCTGTAGTCGTGCGCACCGTGGAACCCTCATATCACGTTTGGGTTTCTTCGCGAAGGATCCGTTAGTATGGGTTCTGGCCATCCGGTGTCCCTGATTCTACTCATGGACACTACAACACCCGCAGCGTCCATTCTGATATCATATTTGGGCGGAGGGGATACTTCCGCCAGCCTAGAATATCTGTCAGTTCCATACTTAACCACCAATCTTGGGGGGTCCAGGCCCTCGTCCGCCATTTTGCTGGCTCGGGGTGCGTTGCTCCTTACTGCGTCCTTCCGAATTTTGAGGTAAGGCTAGAATTTTTCCCCGAGTGGCCTCGGCTTTCTCTATGGGAGCCTTGATTTTATCCTCTTTGCGAGGCCTTCGAGTGTCCTCATAATAGCGGGATCGGTCGTCATCCCCTCATTGCCATTCCTTTCCGGAAACAGCCAAACTCGAGGGGTCGATCTTAATCCCCCGGCGCTTGATATTCCCTGTCGGTTCAACTGTTGGGCGATTGCCGCTTGCTGCGTTTGTAGCATCTCGAAGACCATACCGAGGCTGGCTTCTCCTCTATCTTGCGCTGAGGCCACTCGTGCCCTGTATCGACCTCCTCGATACGTGCTCCCACTAATGTAGGAACTGTTATCATCATGCCAGGCGATGCTCATGCCTTCGGGGATCGGCTCTACTGTGACGCTAAGCCCTGGTGGCCGCACACCGGCATTCGGGATGTGCGCACCATTTCTCCTGAACCACTCAAGGCTTCTACTTTCATACGCGCTCACTGAGTTGGAAATTCCGACCTGAAATCGAAGATTCTTTAGACAAGAAAAGGTGTAAAAAATATATCTTGTTCTTTCAATGAACCAGCACTAAAACAATCACTCTTGTTTTTAGCCCCACAGTGGGCGCCAAATTGTTTACCATGAAAATGGTAACTACAATTATATTTGATTAAGTGGTTCTAAAAATACGTGATTTATCTTAATACCAATTATCGAGTGATTATAGCTAGGTGTGTTTTCACGAAACAGTGAGAAAAATGATCACAAGCTAAGGGAAAGCAAACCAGAGTGCCTCAAGTCGGAGGCTCGACGTCGACCTCGGGGGTTCCTGAGACCGAGGCTCGGTCCTGGGTCGGATAGTTGATGAAGGTACAACACACTTGCAAGCCTTGAGATATGCTATTTATGATCAATGATAGGCAATAAATGAAGAACAAGTAAAGGAAAGCAATAAATGCAAATAAACGAGCTAATAAAGAAGAATAGGAAGAGTTTGATAGTAAAAGCAGAGAATGTTCTTGTATTCCATGTGTTGTGTCCTTGTTAACAATATGGGTCCCTCTTTATATAGGAGGGAGGGAAACTAAATAGTACATCTAGCATTTATTACAAGGACACGTGTTTGATTTGGTCAGCGAATGTCTGCGTATGGAGATGTACTTTGTTGCAGAGCCGTTTGTCATTATCTTCGCGCTACCCCAACCTGTTAGCCCAGGGTCTATGATGCCTGGGGGAGGCCGCAGCGTAGGCTCGTGGCCGATCCCGAACCGCACCAGCGGTCTTCTGTAAGTGATGCGCCGAACGTCGGAACGGGCATAAAAATCGGCCTCCCCAATCTTCGTGTTGATCTCGGACTCGTATCCCTTTGGGTCGGAGGCTATCGATCTACGATCTCTGGTCATGCGAACAACAATAAGATCTCATAATACTCATAAAATTGATCCGCCTAATTTTAGCCGTACACAGGTAGTTCGAGGGTTGTTTATGGATTTCACTGTAGTTTACTGGCATGGATTCGTATATAGAGCTTTGAATTATTTACAACTTTATTCACTGGTTTATTTAATCAAAAGAGGAATTTTTTGGTGATTCCTTTTGTATTTTTTGATTTCATTTAATTTAATGATTCTTCTAAGCAATCGAGAGAGATTCTTGAATTACTGATTAAACCAAGTTAGGAGAATATTCAAGACATATTTTCATAAAGACTAGTCCATACACGTATTCTTGCATATATTCATAGTGCTTCATATTAGTTTATTTTGTAGAGTTCATATTTAATTGAGAGAGGAATCTTGACCTTACGTTTAACCTAATCATCAAGTGAATTTATGAGAATCATTAGAAAATTAGAAATGAATTCAACCAAAGTTCGATTCTGAATAGCTATCTTACATCGATCATGTCGTGCCCCTTATTTATTATATTGCTTATAATCCATTTTAGTTCAAATCTCACTCTTTTTGATCAAATCTAATTAGTCGTAATCCAAATTTAGTAGTTAATTGTAGTTAGTAATTACCTTCAAATCAAGTGTTGGTCATCCTGAATAGCAGTAAACCATAAGTTACTTGAACATTATTTAAATTCAAATCCCACTGGAGATAATATTTTACTATACTATATTTGGCTAGAGAGTATTAATTTTAGTGTTGTGTTTTGCGCTCGTCAAGCAACTTGAGCCTACAAGATTATCTTCGGGTAGTGATCGTTATTGTCATGAGTGATTCAATGTAATTTCTCTCAATAGCATTTGTCACGACCCCAATTTCTCACCTTAGGATGTCATGATAGCACCTAGTCTCTAAGAGTAGGTAAGCCTAACACATGCTGATTATTAATGGAATTTAACTAATTTAACTGCAATACATTATTAATAACTGAAACAACATAGCTGAACCAACAATAGTCATACAATCCTCAAATCGGCAGTACAAGTCATAAGCTTCCCTAAGAGTAACTAGGAATATCAAGTACATCACTATTTTGAAATAATAGTAAACAACAGAAATAAAGGACGATAGGAGAAGACTTCGGAGCCTGCGAACGTAGAGCAAGTATACCTTGAAGTATCCAGTCGCGCAGACATAAGTCTCAAAACCAACTCGATCAGAAGTACCTAGATTTACTCAAAAATGTACAGAAGCGTAGCATGAGTACACCACAGCGGTACCTAGTAAGTATCAAGCCTGACCTTGGTAGAGTAGTGACGAGGCAAGGTCAAGACACATACCACGCATAGAAACCTGTACAAGATATAACATAAAAATAATAATGTAGGTTAACGACGACGATAAATTGAAACTTAAATGCCATCAAGAAGTAAACGGGTAATAATACAACAACATAATAAGAACATCGATAGGACATGAACAAACTCAATAGGGAAAACAGATAACAGCTCAATTAATCAAATCTTTATCAACGCATGGACTTGCAACAAAATTTACCCCGAGGTTCCACTCCTTGAAATCACAAATCATGATCCATAATTTCCAAATATTGCACGTATGGCACCTCGTGCCCACAATAACAATCACCTTTGCACGACAAAGTCCTCGTGCTACCATGTACATCGCACCCGTGTCAATCAATTAAGATGATCGAAAGATATATTTAAACACAATAGAGCATAGTAACAATCTTGAATAAAATGAGGCGTCAATTGAGATAGTATATTTATTTTAGGATTCAGATAAAGTAATATAAAGGACAAATTGTACAAACAAAGTATCATATGGGTTTAGGTAAGAAATTAATAAGATAAAGTAAAAATATCGTATTTAAACAAAATAAAACCTCAGTTACATTAACGGGTTAAATATAGAATTTATTAAAAATAACACGAGATAGAAACTTGTAAGTAAAGTACACAACAATAAGGTGATGAGTAAAATATGAAAATTCAATTAAAGTAAAAATGTGATAAAAATTTAAATTAGTAAAGCACTGAGTGAGATACGAGTTCTATTTTGAAAGACACACAAGTGAAACACCTTAAGAATTCTTTCATTTAAAACCGCTAAATTTCCAACAACCCAATCGGATATGAGATAATAAACTCATGCACATAAACTCACCTTTGACAATCAATTTATCAAGAAATAACGGAGGTACAAATTGGCATGCTAAAGAAACACAACAAATCACGTAGAATGCATGACTCACACAAGAAGTCAATATTGTTCCATTACTAGAATACTGACAGTTAACCAAAGACGATCCAAATACAAGTGAAATGATTTAAGAAGCAACAATAATCGTTCATCCGATAAACCGTTCCAACATAAAATGTTCCAAGAGACTCACAGCCAGGAATAACTTTACTATCACAACAATTACAACATATAAATCTGTTGCAGCGTACAACCCAATCCCACACAATAATAACAATATCCGTTGTGGCATGCAACTCGATCCCACCTATATCATATCATCTGTTTTTTTCGCTCTTTATCATATCATTTCAATACTGTTGTAGTCTGCAACCCGATCCACAAGCAATAGACATTACACAATAAATTACAACCAACTACAACATATCACAGAACCAAACGCAATAACGAAGCTACACACGAATTCACGAAAGGATGATAAAGTTACACGATAACTCCCAAAATCAAATAGCAAGTAATGACAAGTTATAAGTAAAGACATAATTACCAAGAATCAATCAATAACAAGGCATGTAACCGTTAATGCATGAATTCAACAAGTAATTACAATAAGCAAAAAAAATAATATAAGAGTGAACTTGACAAATAAAAGATAGAACATGTACTAACAACTTCAAGTAAGTCACATAAGAGCAAATTCAACAATGAAAGATATAGCATGTTGTGACAACTACAGTTAAATGCATGGAAGAAGTCCAGAAGTCTACACCGATCAAATACCACATATATGCATGTGTACACGCTCGTCACCTCGTGTACACTTCTTGCTCATAATTCAAATAGTACCATGAGTCCAAAACTTAAGGGGTAGTTTCCCCCACTAAAGGTTAGGTAAGATACTTACCTCAATTTGGCAAAATCAATACGCAAAGTAACTTTTTATTTATAATTCACCTCCGATCGGCTCAAATCTAGCCAAGAACGGCTTAATAACATCAAACAATGCAAGAGTAAACAATTTTAACTAATAAATATATGATTTTTATACAATTTCCACATAACAAAAGTCAACCCCAGGCCCGCCAGTTCAAAACTCGGGTCCATGGGTAGGTCTTCACTACCCATAACCCCATGATTACATATATCTGTTTTGTATTTAAATCTGAGTCCCAATAGACTCTCAAAACTCAAATCTTCGTTTTCAAAACTTTGACAAAAATTCCAAAAATTCCGCTTTGATTCTAATAAATTTGATATTAAATATAATATAAGACCATGAAATATAGTTGGAAACTGATTAGAATCACTTACCCAATAGTTTGGTCAAAATATATCACGGCCCAAATTTCCCTCCGAAGGATGTCGTGATGCAACCTAGTCTCTACGACAAGGTAAACCTAACAAATAACAACAACTGAACAGAGATAATAACAAATTACTGAACACAACTAAATATTAAATAAAACCTCCTGAAAATAGAATCTAAAAAATACATACCCAAAACCGGTGGAACTGACTCATAAACTCTATAGAATGCTATTGGAGTATACTACATAACTATCCCAAAGGAAATACAACAACAATGAAAATAAGGGAAGGTGACTCCGAGGCATGTAGACACCGATCATGCATACCTTGATGTCTCCATTAAAAGCAGCTAGTAGGAAATATCTATCGACAGGCACGGGCAGGCGTACTTGGATCTGCACAAAACGATGTGCACAAACATAGTATGAGTACACTACACATACTAGGATATGAAATAGACATAATAAAAATGCAATAGGGACAGGTAACGGAGAGTGAAGAATAACTTATACGGAACAAGATAATAGTAAGAACTAGTACCAGTAGTTAACAATAGAAATAGCATAAAAGAGGCAATTAAAGTGCTATAATAGTTAACAATAGAAATAGCATAAAAGAGGCAATTAAAGTGCTATAATGATCATGTACGAACTACAACTGCTAGAATAATAAAGAATGAATCAACAATATTTATTCCTTCCACAACACATTGCAACATGAAACTAACATCAAGAAATACAACGAGGTACCGCCTCGTATATAATGAAATCAAACTGAGGTACCGCCTCGTATAATCAAGAATCACATCTAAGGTACCGCCTAGTATTCATATTTCCAATTTCAAACAAAATCTTTCCTTATACCGCCGCATGAGCCTTACATTTGAAAATAGATTTTGAAAACAGTTTTTTCCGAAATAGCTACACACACTTTAGCCACCTTATGACACTGTGTGGCTTCACATAGTTCTCTTACAAGCAATCACGCACATAAGTCCCACCTTATACCGCAGCATGCATGTCAACCCAAGCCTTATAGTGCCTCCTGCACATCAATATCATATCACAATAACAACTCGCACCACAGGTGTCCACATATCACAACTTTCTAAGAACAACAATATCAATATTTCCACAACAGTAGCCCGTAGCTCCACCATAACGTATACAAGAATATCGACAACGATAATGGATAGAAAATGCTCAATAAGAGAGATGTTTCAACAATAACCAACATCGCCTCAACGTATTAACGACTTTCACAACTTTAACACCAAATAACTCACTAATTCGAAAATAATGTATAATCACGATATTAGATAAGAATAACTCATAATGAAGGAAATAATATTCAAAAATGAGTCTCAAATAATGGAAGTCAACAAGTAAAGCCGTAACACGAACAATTAATTCAAACAATGATAATTAACAATGGAGAGTTAACATGTAACAACAAAGGGGATAACAAGTTCAACTAAAGCATGGGTGCAATTTAACAAGCAAGATGTAGAACAATTACTAAACAAGCCAATTAAGGCATTTAAAGATAGTCTAACACAATTAGAGATAATTTGACTATGAGAATTTAGAACATAATATGGCATTTCAATTAAATCATGGAAATAGACTAAGTAGCCTAAATTAATCAAATACTACGTACAACCCGTATACCTACTCGTCACCTTGCGTACACGGATTTCGGTTAGCAAAATTGAATCAAATAATACTAACCTAAGGGGTATTTTCCCCATATTAAGTTAGGCAATAGACTCACCTCAACTAGGCCAATTCAAAACTTAGAAATAGCTTTTCCCTTAAAATCCGCTAAAATCTACTCTATATCATCAAACAATGCTAGGGAATTCAATTGCAATAGATAAAGTTAATATTTTTACACCTTTCCAAAAAGTCAACAGGGGCATGCCCGGTCTAAACCTGAGTCCAATGGTAGATTCTGTCAACCCATGACCCCACGAGTTCATATATGTGGTTAGTTTCAAAATCTGATTCCATATCGGCTCTCAAAACTAAATTTCTTATTATTCAAAAATTTAGCAAAGTTTCACCAATTTCTACTTTGATTCACATAATTTGGATGTTAAAATCTACCAACTGTTGATGGAATATGTTTAGAAATAGATTTGAATCACTTACCCAAGGTTTGTAGGGAAAAATCTCCTCTTCAAATTGCCTCGTACGAGTCTAGGGTTCAAAATTGAGAGAATGAACTCATAATCCCGTCTACCAGCTATTTGATCAGTTGCAGATATCGCAATTGCAAATAAAGCTTTGCAATTGTTGCACTGAAGGCTTGGGGAAACTCTTCGCAAATTTGAAGATGGGACTGCATTTGTGACCTCTTTTGCGCTCGAAATTGCGACAAGATCATCGCAACTGCGAACGAAACCCCTAATAGGCACTAACAAGACCGATATACACGATCCAGAATAATAGTATCACCCGTTAGCATAGATACATGAATAGGTGAAACTAAGGACTCACAAGGCATAATCAAATAACGAGTAAAATAGGATGATACATAGGAATAAGTAGAACCTGAGTCAAATAATGTGGAAGCATCTCTGTGGCACATTAAGACAATACATGTGATCACTAGATATGAAGCAACAACATTTGGCGGGGAAGGGCCTGACCACCATCTGATTGGCCTCCCCCTCTAGCTGCTTGGGCCCGACCCTGAGCTAGTTGGGCGAGTGGTGAAGTAACTTATGTGAAAGTCATAACTTGATCCCTCAACTGAACTGGACCTCCCGGGAGACAAGGGAACTGTCTCCACGTGTGCTCATACTCCCTACACTCGAAGCAACTTCTCGTTAGCGGTGGTGGGGACTGAATTAGGCCCTGAGTACTAGTGTAACCGCTAGAAGGACCTGGCAAAGATGAACACTGAACCCATGGAGCATGAGATGAACTCTAAGCTGGAAGAGCACATAGAGATGACTAACCAAAAAGAGCATTGTATGAGCCATGGCTAGGTGATGCGCCACGATGAACTGGACGAGCCATCTAAGCTGGCTTAAAAGGACGACCCCTACTATAGTAGAAATGACCCCGAGAGGGAACACCGCTGAAACCACTCGAACCACGAGGACTCTTGGCCTCCATGTCCTCACGCTCCTGACTATGAACCAACTCTAGCCGCCGAGCAATATTAACAACCTCGTCGAACCTAGAACCTGATACACTCTCCCAAGTTATAACAAAACGCAACTGATAGTGGAGGCCATCATTGAACCTCCTAATCCTCTACCTCTCGGTGGGAACCAACCAAACTGCGTGACAAGCTAACTTTGAAAATCTCATCACGTACTGGATCACAGACATGCCCTCCTGGTGTAGCTGCTCAAAGTGCCTGCGCAGCTCCTCCTTGCGGGTATGTAGCACAAACTTCTCCAAGAAGAGACCGGAGTATTCATGTCATGAAATTAGTGCAACCATCAGAAAGCAACCCCTGATAGCTGAAAATTAGTAAAGGAGACTCCCAAATCTCTCTAGCATCCTCTGACTCAGCCCCACTGAATGATGGAGGCATGAGCCTCCCAAATCTCTCTAGCTCTCATCGGTCATAATGGGACCCACCTGGACCGGAGCAACTACAAACGACTAGGCTTGTAGTACCCTCGGTGTCTGCAGTCCCTGCGCCACCTACGTTGGAGTACGGTCGGCGGGAGTCTGAGTACCTCCTCCGACCTGAGAAGTGGCCGGCGCGGTCTGAACAGAAACCGCCTAAGCAAGGCAAGTGAAAACAATAAATACCTGGGCCATAGCCTCCTGAAGGCCTGAAATCACAATGGGCACAACTGGTGCCTGAGCTGGCCCTACTATCTCAACCACATCAGGAACCCTGAGCTGGAGCAACTAGTGGACATGCATGTGCTTCTCTAGCTTTGTACGAGCTACACCTCGCCCATACCGCAGTCGTGGCCTCTCGTGGCCCCAGCTGGTGGTACTGGTGGTTGTTTGTTTGGTCTGGCTGCACGTGTCCTCACAATCTATGAGAGAATAGAATAACATAAGTTTAGTTCCCAAAATCAACAAATTCGCACGACAAGAAAACAAGAATATGAAGCTTTTCCAAGGGTTCGTCAGCCTCTAGAAGATAAATACAGACGTGTTTAGGCTTATGTAACCTAGGCTCTGACACCAACATGTCACGATCTAATTCTCAACCCATTGTGCTGACGCCCATTATGGTACTAGGAAAACAAGCAACTCATCCAGACCAACACTTTCTGCTTCATATTATACCAATACATATTTAAATAAAGTAAAATCTCACAACAAATGGGTGAAAAAGTCACGACTCAGTACAGAAATTCGCCAGAACCCGGGTGTCACTCAGTACATGAGCATTTATACAGTAACATAGCCTGAAACACTGTCTAGAAGGCAAACATAGTACAAATATAACTAAATGATAAAGGAGGAGATTCAAGGACTACAGATGCCAAAGCAGCTACCTCGAGGATCTCGGATGTGAATAATAACTCCCAAGTCAACAATCACCGCACCCTGAAGTACCTAGATATGCACACGAAGTGCAAGGTGTAGAGTGAGTACAACCAACTCAGTAAGTAACAAGTCTAAATTTTGGGCAGAAAGCAGTGACGAGCTTCGCATGTACATTCCAATTACATAAATACATTACAAAAATGCATGCATACTTTCAAGTTTAATAGGTAAAGCTTAAACTGTAAAGATATGTCAAGTACAACTGAAATAAGAAATGATAACTCTAGATATCTACATGTCAGTTATGTATGCCAACTGAAGTACAAAAAAGTGATGAATCATATGCATACTCTCAGAGTGTCAATCACTCAGCCCTCCCATTCACTACATCCTCAGTCTCTCCATCCTCACAATCATTGAATCCTCTCAATCGCTCGACACTCACTCTTGGCACTTGCACTCAGTAGGTACATTCACTCACTATGGGTGTACAGAATCTAGATGGGCATATCCAACCCAAACTCTATAATAAGCCAATCATGGCATGAATCAATAAAGCATGTTGCGGCGGGTAGCCCGATCCCAAAAATATCCTCACAATTAGGCCCTTGTCCTCACTAGTCATCAATCTCTCCGATTTCTCAGCCCAAATAATGAATGATATGATGTATCAGTAAATGGTAACAGAGACCGAGATATGATATGCAAATAATAGCTGTGACTGAGTACATAATTGTAAATTAAGCAAATAATTCAACATGCAACACGATCTCTGTGGGTCCCAATAGCACCGACATGTAGCCTAAGCATGATTTCTAATATGACTCGTAGCTAAATTTCTCTAACACTCGGAGAATATATCGATAACAACAATATTATTCAACTATACAGTTCCATGGAATCGACCAAGTCACAATTTCTACGGTGCATGCCCACACGCCCGTCACCTAGCATATGCGTCACCTCAACATCAATCACATAACATGTTATTTGGGGTTGCATACCCTCAGAACCAAGTTTAGAAGTGTTACTTACCTCAAACCGTATAAATCTCTACTTCAATAAGCCTTTGCCTCGCGAATCGGCCTCAGAATGCCTCGAATCTAGTCACAAACAGTTCGATGCAGTCAACTCAATCTACAGGAATCAATTCCATATAAAAATGCTAAGTTCTTAATCAAAACTCAAAAAGTCAACGCAAAAGTCTACCCCCGGGCCCACCTCTCGAAATTCGATGAAAAACAAAATCTGAACACCCATTCAACCACGAGTCCAACCATACCAAAATTACTCAAACTGGATACTAAAATCTCGCTCAAATCCCCAAAAATCTAGCCTACGAAGTTTTCTCCATTTTCCCCGAATTTCAACCTAAATCGCTTATTAAATGATGAAATAAAAGATATAATCATGGAATTTAACCAAAAATAAGTAAGAATCACTTACCCCAATCACTCCCTTGAAATTCTCTTCAAGAATCGCTTCAATCCGAGCCTCCAAAATAATATTTGTGAAATGAACTCAAACCCACATTTTTGAAATATTTAACTCTGCCAAGATGACCCTTCTTCGCGATCGCGAAGCACAAATCCTAAGCTGCCAAACTTAACCCTACGCGAATGCGGACAAGTCTACGTGAATGCGATACACTACCTTTCTAGACCCGCGCGATCGCCTATACACCCACGTGTTTGCATAGAGCAACGCGCGTGACCGGCTCTTGCCTCCTTTCCTCTTTGCGACGTGGCATAAAAGACGCAATCACAATGTACTACTTCCTCGAGCTTACGCGATTGCATACCAAAACTCGCGACTGCATAGGAAAAAGCCTCAACTGCCCAAATTAGCCTATGCGATCGCGGACCTTCCTACCCGATCGGATATAAGGAAACCAAACCTAAACACCAACAACCTTCAGTAAACTTCAACCATTTCTCCAAGTCAAATTACACTCAGATAACCATCCGAAATCCACCCAAGGCTCCCAGAGACCTCAACAACATACCAACAAGTCCTAAAATATCATACGAACTTGCTTGAAGCATCATATCAGATCAAACAACGCTAAAACCATGAATCGCACATCGATTCAAGCCTAATGGGCTTATGAACTTCTAACTTCTATCAAATCAAGTTCGATTGACCTCAAATTTTGCACACAATTCATAAATAACACAACATACCTACTCCAACTCCCAGAACCAAAATCCGAGCATGGTAACCACAAAGTCAACTCTCTATCAAACTTCTCAATTTCCAAAACTTCTAATTTTTTCAAACTTTCGTCATTTCAAGGCTAAATCCACTACGGACCTTGAAATCACTATCCGGACACACTCTATAGTCCAAAATCACCCAACGGGGCTATCAGAACCATCAGAACTCCGTTGCAGATCCATTTACACATATGTCAATATCCGATCAACCTTTTTAACTTAAGCTTCCAATCTTGAGACTAAGTGTCTCAACACATTCTGAAGCATCCCCGAAATTGAACCTACTACCCCAACAAATCACATAATGTAAATTGATCTCAAAATAATTAGTAAATGGGTGAACGGAGAAACAACACACAAAACTACTGGCCAGGTCGTTACATCCCCCCTCTTAAACAAATGTTTGTCCTCAAACGAATCTAACAACATACATGGATTCTTAAATAGGCGTGGATATCTGTTCTGCATCTCCCCCTTGGTCCCCTAAGTAGCCTCCTCAATAGGCTGACCTCTCTATTGCACCTTCACCGAAGCTATGTTCTCAAACCTCAACTTTCGAACCTTCTGATAAAAAATGGCCACCGGCTCTACATCATAAGTCAAATCACCATCCAACTATACCGTGCTGAAGTCCAAAATATGAGACGAATCGCCGACATACTTCCGGAGTATAGAACACATGAAACAATGGATGAAAACTCGACACACTGGGTGGCAAGGTAATCTTATAAGCCACCTCTCCAATCTTCTAAAGCACCTCAAACGGATAAATGTACCAAGGGCTTAACTTGCCCTTCTTCCCAAACCCCATAACACCCTTCATGGGTGAAACTCTAAGTAGTACCTTCTCCCCAACCATGTAAGCAACATCATGAACCTTCCGAGTCCAAATCAACTCTCAAAACTCAAATCTTTATTTTTCAAAACATTAAAAAAAAACCCAAATTTCTTCTTTGATTCTCATAAATTTGATGTTAAATCTAATATAAAATCATGAAATATAGTTGAAAATTAATTAGAATCACTTACCCAATAGTTTGGTATGGAAATCTCTTCACAAAATTGCCTCCTACTGAGTCTAGGGTTAAAAATATGTTAAATTAAAGCTAAGCCCTGAAGTGCCCAGCTAGACCATACGAAGATCACATTTGCGATCAAAATCTTCACAAATGCGAAGCAACGATATCCGCAAAAGAGAACAATGTCATCGCAAAAGCGGACAACCCAGAGTCGCAAATGCGACTTCAGAATAATATTTGTGATAAGGTCCCAATCCTCCACTGGTTCGCAAAAACGAGAAAGTACTCGGAAATGCTATGGTAGCCTTCATGACGTGCTCATCATAATTAAGATGGAACCAGCACACAATAATCTTAACAAAATAATCCAAAACTAACCAGAAACGCACTCGAGCCCTCAGGGCTCCAACCCGAATATTCACACAAGTCTAAAAACATCATATGAAATCGCTCGCATAATTAGAACACCAAAGTAATACCTAGAACCATGAATCAGATGCCAAAACGCATCAAAATCACAATGAACTTCGAGAACTTCTTGAATTGCAACCAAGCTTCGGAACCACATCAAACCAACTCCAAATGACACAAAATTTTAAACAAGTTCCAAATGACAAAACGAACCTATTCTAAGCCCCGAAACAAAAATTCGAACCCGATAGCCATAAAGGAAAACCATGGTCAAACTTAAAAAAATTCCAAACCTTTAAATTTCCAACTTCCGCCAAAGGGTGCCGAATCCTTCTAGAAACATCCAAATGCTAATCCGGACATTCGCCTAAGTCCAAAGTCACCATCCGGACCTACCAGAACCATAAAAACTTTGATCCGAGGCCAAATACACAAAAGCCAAACTTGGTCGACTATTTCAACTTCAAGCTTCTCAAGTGAGAGTCATCCTTCAAATCAATTCCGACACACTCGTAAATAGAAACATATGATGCACGCAAGTCATAATAAACCATGCAAAGCTATTCGTGACCTCGAACAACCAAACTGAATGCAAATATTCACAATGACCGGTCAGATTAATACAACATTAGCCTTGAATTGCGACAAAAAGTCTCTTTTTATGGTTGCAAAATTGGCCGAAAATCTTCTTTAATTAGTGCTCCCAAACCTAAAATATTTCGGTTAAGAAAAATCTCTCCTATTTTGATATGATTTCCTTTATTTGTATCCAAATCTTCAATATTTTCTTTCCATGAAGTTTTTTCCTTATTTGCAAAATTGTTTTTGACCAAGAACTCCTCTAATTAATACTTGTTTCTTTTTTTTTTATAGTGTGCAGACATAACTTCTTGAGAAATCTAACTTGCATAGGTATTCTGATATTCCACGTCTGATCAACATTCTACATTTTTCTTGTCACGACCCGGCATCTCACTCTCGGGACCGTGATGGGGCCTAATATTTTATTTTTTAGACAAGACAACGTTAGCTAAATTACTTAGTCAGTTCTAACAATTCAGAATCGAACCATTAACAATAATAAACTGTAATCATTTGAAATAGTCTAATAAAATACAAAATCAAAAAGTCTAAACATATCCCATTATCTGGAGTCACGAATAAATGAGTATCTCGAATACTACAGATAATGTCCGAACAAAATATAAGTGTTTGAAGCTAAATAAATTGTGAATACAGAAAAGGGACTCCAGGGTTGCGGACATTATGCAGCTATATCTCAAGTCTCCAAAAGTAGTTGAATCCGAATAATCTCGCTATGCACCACTGGGACCAACACTGGTATCTGGATAAGAAGTACATAAGTATAACATAAGTACAACCGACCTCATCTACTCTATAAGTACTGAGCCTAACCTTAAAAAAGTAGTGATGAGGCTATGGCAAGTCACTTACAAATAAGTTGTACGAAATAATAATAACAGAAAAAAGAGGAACAGGAATAGCAATAAATTCATATAAACGAAGCCGAAGGTCATCTACCAGAGAACCCAGAATTACAGAGTCCCGAGTCTCATATCACAATATCAATGATAACTTAACAATCATAAACAATTACAATATGTCAAATCTGTTGTGGCACGCAACCTGATTCTACCATATCATCATCTGCTCATCTCATAATTCATCCTTATTCCTTCATATTATCTCAATACCATTAAATTCCTATTGCAGCGTGCAACCCGCTACCCAAAAAATTTCAAATCATCAACATAAATATTTCAACAATAATATTTATAAAATATCAACATAGAGAAGGTGAATGTACCAAACTATAAAGAACCACTATAACGACGCGGCCAATCGTTTTGAGTATTTTAGCCATGTTCCCTTATTTATTGCATTCTCCATGTTCAAGTATGGTTATGTGACTTTCTGTGGTATTTGGTTTGGTTTCGAGTCAGTTTCAGAGTGAATTGGAACACTTAATCCTAAGGTTGAAAGCTTAAGATGAAAGAGTTGATCGGAGTATGACTTTTGTGTAGACGACTCTGAAATGCAGTTTTGATGGTTTTGATAGCTTTGTATAAAAAATTTGGACTTAGGCGTATGTCCGAATATTGATTTGGAGGTCCGTAGGTTGGTTTGAGTCTTTTTGGCGAAAGTTAAAAAGGTGATGGTTTGGAAGATTGATAGGTTTGACCAAGGGTGGACTTTATTGATATCGGGTCCCTATTGTAATTTCAGGAGTTGGAATATGTCCGTTTTTTCATTTGAAACTTGCATGTAAAATTTGAGCTCATTTGGAGTTGGTTTGATATGATTCAACAATAGTTTTAGAAGTTAAATGTTCATTGATTCAATAGGCTTCAATTGGTGTGCGATTCATATGTTTGATGTTGTTTGATGTGATTTAAAGCATCAAGTAGGTTCGTTGCGTATTTTGGGACTTGATGGTAAGTTTGGGTGGTGTCCCGGGGACCCCATCTATGATTCAGATTGAATACGAATTCATTTTGGACTTGGAGGATTTTGGAGACCTGCTTAGTTATGGTGCAATCACACCTGCGATGGCATGACCGCGAGTGCAGTCACGTTCCTCAGAAGCAGACACACAGAAGCGCCCTTTGGTCCGCATAAGCGGAATCACATTTGCGCGTTTTATCTGCAGGAGCAAAATTTCTTGAGCCTTAGTTGAAGCCGCTCTGCGATGTATTTTTTGTAGATGAGGAGTCGCAGAAGAGACCAATTGTCCGCAGGTGCGAAATGCCGGGGCAGAAATAGTGGAGATCGAGGGTTTTTTCATTTTCCATAGTTTGAGTTAGAGAGCTCCATTTTGGGAAATTTAGGAGGGGATTTTCAAAGATTGGATTAGGGTAAGTTTTTTGACTTGGATTTGTTAATTATTCATTATTCCATCATTAACTTATCATTTAATTAGTGATTTGAGTTGGAAAAATTGGGGATTTTGTGAAAACTTTCCTAAACTATAAATTGATGATTTTTAAGGCTGATTTGAGGTCAAAATTGGATAATTTTTGTATGGTTGGACTCGTATCGTAATGGGCAATTGGATTTTGTAAGTTTTGTTGTGTTCCGAAGTGCGAGCCTAGGGTTGACCTTTTGAGTTGAGCTTTTGATTTTCTTTAAATATTTCAACTTTATTATCTGTAGTCAATTCCTTTGGTTTTTATTTATGGTATTAAGTTAGTTTTGCTAGATTTGAGTCGTCCGGAGTTGGATTTTTGCTGAAAAGGCTTACTAGTGGGTTGATTTAGTTTGTTTAAGGTAAGTATCTTGGATAACTTTGTGTGGGGGAACTACCCCTTTTTACTTGAGCTGATTTTTGTTATATGGATTATGTGAAAGACGTGTACACGAGGTGACGAGTGTGTACACGTGTTTATATGTGGTATTTTTATTGATTTAGACTCTTAGCTTTTTACATGCATTTAATTAGAAGTTGAAACATCATGTTAGATCTTCCATTGTTAAATTGCTCTTACATGCTTTACTTGATGTTGTTATCACATGCTCTATCCTTTTATTATCACACATTCTCTAATATGCCTTTGTTATCTCTCTTATTGTCATGTTATAAATCGGGATATTCTTATTCGAAATTGTTGATTATTGAGATAACTTTCCTTGTTGAATAATTCCTTCTCATTTTGTTATTATTGAGATTCTTGTTCGTATTGTGGTTGAGCTCTGCGCTATATGTTGTGGTAACTTTGGTATTGTTGATTTTGGTAATTTGTGGCGTATGGGCACTTGTTGTGCGAGTTGTTACTGTATTATGATATTGATGCACATGCGACAGTATAATGATCAGGGTTAATGTACATGCGGAGAAATAACGTGAGATTTACGTGCTTGTTTCTCGAAAGAGAATTACTTGAAGCCACGCGGCGACATGAGAGGGCTAAAGTGCGTGTAGCTATTTCGAAAAAAATTATGTTTTCAAGAACATCTCAATGTAAGGCTTACACGGCATTTTAAGGAAAGGTTATGATTTTGAATTGTAAAATGCAGATACGAGGGGTACCTCGGTTGTGATTCTTGTTGTACTAACTATTGTAAAGAGGCTTGTTCGTTGAACAATTATGTTATTTCTTTATTTTCCTTACTTGTATTTGTTCGTATTGTTTTCTTGATATTCTTATCATGTTTTCACTCCTTGATGCCTTTATTATTATAACCTTTGTTGTTAGCTTACATTACCGAACTACTTTTTAGTCATTTATTTTCCCATACTCCATTATTTTCCTATATTATATCTTGTTTAGTTTCTTTCATCCTAGTTGGTGTCTTGACTTAGCCTCGTCACTACTCTTCCGAGGTTAGACTTGATACTTACTGAGTACCGTTGTGATGTACTCATACTACGCTTCTACATATTTTTTGTGCACATCTAGGTAATTCAGCTCAGGCTAAGGATCAATGACTTGACCATACATTTCAGAGACTTTAAGGTATACATGCTTAGCTCTCGCATGCCTCGGAGTCACCTTTTTTCCTTACTTTTACTACTGTTTACTCTTTATTTAGACAATGATGTACTAGGGATTTACAACGTATTTCCATATAACTTATGACTCGGTTCCACCGATTTTGGGAATTTAGTAACATATGATTTGTTTTGGAGTTATTATAAGCATTATAGAATTATCTTATTATCTTAGTTGTAAATTCTGTTAAGTTATCGGTGAATGTTAATATTACCTAGTCTTAGAGACTAGGTGCTATCACGACATCCTAAGGTGTGAATTTGAGATCGTGATAACTACAGAATAATCGGAGAATATCTAACATATCGTAATATCAAACCTTACTATTCATCAGTACAAGACATTTGAACATATCACATGAGTGAAACATCATATAGAGTGCATCAAATAATATAAGAGCAATGAGAGCAGGTAAACACGTGACAATTAAAATATACAATTAACAAAAGTAGAAACGGGTAGCAAATAAGCAGAAATCATGTGAGAAATGAACAAATTAAGGCAGGTAACAATTAAATAATAAGTAACAAATATACCATAAAAGTCAAGTAAAAACATGTAACAATTAAAGCATATAACAAAAGATACCATGGAGTAAACGAAAAATATGGAAATAAATATGCAAATCCCGCATGCTAAATCCCATGTGGCGGTGCATATACACTTGTCACCTCGCATATACATCATTTCTTCACATAATTCACGTAACTGTTAATTTAACAAGTCCTGTTTTCCTCAGTCAAAGTTATACACAACATATACCTCAATCCATGAACAGATCAATCAACAAACCACGACCTTGTCTTCTGAAAAAGCTTCCAAACCAAACAAATCTAGAAAATTATAGATCAAACGATTCAAAATAAGCCTTAAAAACTATAAATTAATGAAAAAGATTCAATTTTGATCATTTTTTAAAACATCAACAAAAGTCAATCCCATGTCTAATTGGCAAAAATCAGAGATTCGGACTAAAACCCGATTAACATTCACCCTCGAGCCTGGTTATGTGATTTGTTTCGAAATCTGACCTCAATTTGAGGTTTAAATCTCAATTTTACAAAATTTTCAATTTCTATCAAAATCCCTAATTCTACCATGGAAATCCTAAATTTGAAGTTGAAATCCAATGAAAAGTTATGGAGAATTAAAAGAAAGTGGATTAGAGTTGCTTATCTAGAGTGTTTAAGATTAAGAAATGGTGTACAATAAGCTAAGTCCCCATTTTCCCCACTTTTACCCACCTGCAGATATTGCAATTTCGAAATCTTGTTCGCAGTAATATGGAAGAAGGCAGTAGTAGACAATGGACAAAATGGCAAAACTTATTCCTATCTAAGGATGAGGGGGTGTAGGTTTTTGATCACTGGTTGATGTCTCTAAAGCTTTATTTTCTAAGTTTTCGTGGAAGTTTAGAAATACCAAGTCACTATGGTCAAACATTATGTGGAACAAATATTGCAAAAAATAACTACTTACCATAGCTCAATTTAGGGAAGGTTCACGTGTATGGAGGAAGATGTTGGAAGCAATGGAAGAAGTGGATCATGAAATTCTATGGAAAATGAATAGGTATCAACTAATGTGTGGCATGATAATTGGACTGGTTTAGGTGCTTTGTATCATGTAATACCTCCGGAGTTTCCAATCAATGAAGAGTTTCAAGAAGTGGTTAACTTAAGAGATGAAGAAGCATGGAATGATCAACTACTGGAGCAGTCTTTTCCTATGGACATTGCAAATCATTTTAGACAGGAAGTGCACTTTTACAATAGTGATGAGTACTAGGATACTCGTAGATGGATGCCTACTTCTTAAGGGAATTTTTCTGTTAGTAGTGCTTGGAGAATTCTGAGGCATAGGACACCTACTATTCCTGAATATGACAAGCTGTGGACTAAAGGTTTACCCTTTAAAATATCCTTCTTCTTATGGAGATTATGGAAGGGGAAGGTTCCTACTGATGATTTGTGGAGAAGAAGTGGATATATGGTGGTCTCTAAGTGTTGGTGTTGCTCATAACCACAAGAGGATTCTTATCAACACTTGTTCTTAACTAGTGAAACTGCAACTAGAGTATGGAAAACATTCCTTCAAGCAGCAAGTTTGGTGGTCAACTGGTACAATTTCATCAAGTAATAAGAACATGGTGGAATGCAAAGTGTTGTCCTAAACTCAAGCCATTATTTCAGGCAGCTCCAGCTGTGATTACATGGAAACTTTAAGAGGAGAAATACAGTGAAGAATGAAGTTACTATATCTTGCAATAGGGTGATTCATGAGGTGAATAAGACATTACATTACCTAGCAAGTGTGAGGTATCCATGGCTGTCCAGAATTCCTCATTTATGGCCAGAAATGATCAGCTTCTTTGAGGTTTACAAGCCATATGTGGCTACTAAGAGAGCGACATGACAACTTCCTTATGAAGAGTGGTTCAAGTACAACATTGATGGTGCATCAAGAGGAAATCCTAGGCCAAGCTCATATGGATTTTGTGTAAGAGATCATTCTGGTGAATTGGTGTTTGAAAAAGCAAAGGCGATAGGGGAGGCAACTAATATAGTGGCAGAAGAAAAGAAAATTGTGGAGGGGTTGCCATATTTTGTTGAAAGGCGGCTTCTTCCACTGATTAACGAGATTGGCTCCTTGGTGATGAGGAAAATCAATGACGGGGAATGGGAAACTCCATGGTGTATAGGGTCTGAAGTGAGGAAGATTAAGGAGATAAAGAGTATCTACAATGTGCTCTTTCAGCATGTGCTAAGGGAGGGAAATATTGTTGTTGATTTTAAAGCTAACCTGGTTTTCTCTTGCAGGTACACTCACATTTCATTAATTTCATGACTTGCCAATTGAATGAAAAACATTGATCAACATGGACAAATCACAAGCACCTAACCTTAGGGTTGCCAAGAGAAAAGAACCTGATTGATGATCACACCAAATAATGTATTGCCTGATCTTGCCTCACGTTTCTGTTGTGATTATTCTAGTTGCTGTTAGATGACTTCCCAGTTGTATTATCATGTTATCATCCTCAGCATATAGTACAAGATTACAAGGTTCCACACTTCTTATTAATAAGGTTTGGTATAACAACTTTTATCATCCTCAGCATCCCGTGATTCTCTTATCACTCTTAAGTCAAGACAAGTATCACAACGTTCAAAGACAACAGTACCAATCACACAAGTATACAAGTCATATCTATGCTATAACAGGGAAAAACAATGAACATGTTGTGTCCTAACTACCCAGACGAAGCAGTAATAGCCACTACGAACGGACTCTCGTCACTCGGTGCGTACGTATCCCCCAAACAAGATCACATAGCAAACAAGGTTACCTAGAGGGACAATTTCCCTCTTACGAGGTTAGAAAGGAGACTCACCTCGCTCCGAAGATTCATCACTGGCTTCCAAGGCTCTACGACCACTGAAAATGGATGTGCACGCTCCCAAACTATCCAAATAAAGATAATTCAATGAAAATATACTCAATAGATCATAACGAATACAAATTACAAAGTTCCACTGCCTGGCTCAATGAAATGACCAAAATGCCCTCGGGCCCACGTGCCCGGACCTCGAAATTTCTTGAAAAAAATCTCTACCCGAAGCTTACTAATTCAATTATACAATTTACTTCAAAAATTCATGCTCAAATCGTGGCAAAAGATCACATTTTCCAAATTCTAGGTTTCTTAGAAAATTCCCACATTTTCCCCCAATTTCATATCAAATCTATGTAATAAATCTTGTATTTAACTTGAAAATAAGTAGAAACAACTTACCTTTGATGCTTGATGAAATCCCCCTTGAAATGCTCTCCAAAATCATCCAAGCCAAATGAAAGAAATGAAGAAAA